>PVHX01017822.1:12957-38938 GCA_004024805.1 Geosciurus inauris | reverse complement strand
CTTTCCACTGGGACAAGAACCGAGGTTTGGAACTTCAGCTCCCCACTCTCCTGAGACAGTCTCAGGTTAAAAGGGACTAAGGAGTCTTCTACTTACAGCCCAGCTGAGTCTGAGTGTGGCCTGGCATAGTGGGTTTTAGTTGGAGGTTTTTGCTGGCTGGATCTGTAGATCGCCTGTCAGCTGAGCTGGGAGTGTCGCTCTTCTGAGTCATGTTCTTTCCACATATGGTTTATGTTTTGGCCACCACTTATAGAAACTGTATTGTGTTTATGAATACCTTTTTTCTCTTTTTTGAAATCAAAAATTGTTCATTATCATCTCTCCCTCCGTTTTTCATTATAAGTTAGCAATAGGGTCTTTTTCTCCCATAATATTGTGTGGATTCATTGATTAATAATATTACTACTGCTACTACCTCTAATTAGGCATATATTTAGGAAGTTTCAGCAAGAAAACTCTACCTGCTAATATGAGAATTGTTCTTAAAGTTTGTGTAAAGATTTCACGACCAGGAGAAGATGAATTAAGCCACTCGGCAAGGCTTTATTGGAATACACGCCCTCGGACCAAACTCCCATTCACCGGAGCGTGTCTGGAAGAATGGCGCTGGATCTTCCATGCACAGAGAATTTCAAGAAAACCTGATCAGGAAGGGGAGGGCTCGGGGACAGGAAGAGAAGGCCAGAGTCTTTTCTGGATAGGTCAGGAAAACCCGCTGATTGATAGGAGGCGTGTCTACTAGTGACGTCACATCTGGCTTGCAGCTCCGCTTTGCAGCTGCTAGCCAGTTCCCCTAATTGGGCATCTTAGACTCTGACCAGACCTAACAGTTTGTCCTTAAAGAATTGTTCTTAAAGCTTGTCCTTGGACAATGCTCAGTTTAGTCCACTGCATTGTTCCTTTTCCCCTTCATAATTGCTGGAGCCTGAGGCCTCAAACTGACTTGCTAAAAGGAGCGTAAGTTAGTGACACTTGAGCCCTAGCAAGGAATCAGATGCAAGGTATTTGAGAGAGTTGCTGTGGGTGTTCCTTTCTAGATCTTGTTTCTGTTGTAGAGATCATTTTCCCACTGGGGGCATTTTTTTCCTTTAGTGGATTTTCCAGGTACTTTATATTCTGCTGGCTCTCTTTCCCTCCTCCCTTTTTCTTCAACTACCTTGTAGCAGGGGAGTGAGAATGGCCTGATCAAATCGACAACCTTTCAAAAACACTTTATATACCTCCTGATAGATGTTAACATGGCTAACATGGGGAGAAATTGAAATGTTAACCGAGATGGAATTTGAGATGACGGAGTTTATATCCATGTTTTGTAGCTGTTCCTTATTACCTCCCCTAGATAAGCAGGAGTTGAATGTCTTGTGTCCTAATTTTCATTGTGCCACAGTTACTACAATAAGATCACTCAATTCCACGGAGTATGTCCCGTTGCATAATAGCCATCATCATTTGCTTTCTATTTATCAGCAAATGGACATTTAAAGTGCTTCCCTTTTTAAGTTGAGGAATAAGAAATCGCTGGCACCCCTTCTCAAAAAAGAAAAGAAAAAGGAATGAACATAGTTAATGATTTTATTTAGTACTTCTGTAGCAGCGTTGTCACTTAGACCATTCCTTTTTTTTTAAATTTATTTTTTAAGACAATGCATTTCAAGTCATAGTACACAGATGGAGCACAAATTTCCATTTCTCTGGTCGTAAACAAGAGAGTCACACCATTCGTGTCTTCATACATGTGATGTCCATCTCATTCCATCATTTTTGCTACCCTCATACCCCTCCCTTCCCATGCTCTCTACCCACTTAGAACATTCTTAAGACTCGGAGAATGAAACCATGATACAAAGCTGTTTTTCAATAAAAATTTGGGACTGCAATATTTTTGTTTAAAGCAAGAGCCCAGTAAACTTTGTAATTAATGACTTCAAATAAATAAGATTAAAAGGCCAGTTTTATTTCCTCAGTCTTTATGGATGTGCCTTGATTATTTTAATGGCTTGTAAGTATTTTTGTCATAATGTTAATAATGTTTTCACATGAATTCATACAATACACATAAAATCTTATTGTGTTCAAATTAGTTTGTGAGTCTTTTTCATACAATTGTAGTTTAGTATAAAAATTGCAACTATATACATTTTGTATTATCTCGTTTTCCTTTTTACCACAAGCTGTATAATAAACTTTATTCTCTAGATGAGTCATGTTCCTTTCTCTTCTAACATAATTTCTTTATTATGAGAAAAGTTAATGCTCATGTCTTAAGAGTTTCTTCAATCATATATTTTCTTTCACTCTATTTTATAAAATGCATGGAATCTTTTTTTCATTTCTACACTAACAAGGAGTTTTTTGTTGTGATTTGAGGGATTGTTCATCATTTGATCTTTTTAAAAATTGTATTATGTCATGTTATTGCTTAAGGTACTTTAATTTTTTTTTTCTAATTTCTTTTTTTTGGTACTAGGATTGAACCCAGGGGTGCTTAACCACTGAACCACATCCCTAGTCCTTGTTATTTTATTTTTTAAATTGTAAGACAGGATCTCACTAAGTTACTTAGGACCTTCTGCCTCATCTCTGGAGTTATTAGGATTACAGGTATATACCACTACACCCAGGTTTATTTTACTTTCAAGCAGCTTAAAGGAGATATAATTTATATACAACCCATTTAAAGTATACAGTTCAGTGTTTTTAATATATTCAGAGTTGTATGGCCATCATCACCATCTAATTTTTTAAAATTTAATTTTCATATTTAATTCAGGAATTAATCACGTAAAATTTAACATATTAAACATTTTGAAGAGTACAGTTTAGTAGTGTTTACTGTGTTCACATTGTTGTGCAACAGATCTCTACAACTTCAAATACTATTAAGTTTGAATAAAATTCAAATGTCTTACCATGGACCAAAAGGCCCAGTATAACCCTCTGCTATTCTCCCTCTTGGGTGATGATCTTGCTTTTTTCTTCACCGAGAAATGAAGAAATGCAATTTCCATCACCTCATCTCCCCACCACCCAGGCTCTGCATTGTATATTCTCTGCATTCCCAGTTCTTGCCATGGAGGTAAGACCATAATTACCCCCCTGTGCACAAGATGTCATTTTCTCTCATGTATTCAAGGATATAAATTTATCCACTGCTCTGCATCTTTCCTGTATCACCCATTATTTTCTCTGTACTGACTCATTTCCATGTTAACTTATGAATACATTATTTTTCCCAGCTTAAGGAAAAAAAATGTACCATATCTATTGACCTCATTTCCTTCACAATCTATGTTTATACTCTTTGCAAGAGTTTCTATCCTGTCTGCATTTCTTTTCTTCACATTCTCCCTTTAAAGCCACTCCAGTGATGAACCCCACCATCACCACTGCAATGAGCATTTTGCTAAATTCCATGATCCATTGGCCCTTCTCATCTTCCTTGCCTTGTCAGCAGTATTTGACAGTCTGCTGTCACTCCTGTCCTCTTCTACTGTCTTTACTTGCCTACAGCTCCCCCTGTAATCTTTTTTTTTTTGGTAGTAGGAATTGAACACAGGGGCACTCAACCACTGAGCCACATCCTCAGCCCTATTTTGTATTTTATTTAGAGACAGGGTCTCACTGAGTTGCTTAGCACCTTCTTTTTTTTTTTTTTTTTTAATATTTTTTTAGTTGTAGATGAACCCAATATCTTTATTTATTTATTTTTTTATGTGATGCTGAGGATCGAACCCAGTGCCTCACTGCATGCGAGGCAAGCGCTCTACCACTGAGCTACAATCCCAGCCCTAGTATATTGATTTTGCTGAGGTTGGCTTTGAACTCATGATCCTCCTGTCTCAGCCTCCTGAGCCGCTGGGATGACAGGCGTGCGCCATCACACCCAGCTTTCACCCTGTAATCTTGATTTGTCTCTTTACCCAGTAACTGCTCCACTGTGCTCTCCATCACCCATTCCTCCTCCCAGACCTCATAATTTTGGGGTATCCCAAATGTACAATCACTATCTTACTGATTGTATCCTATGTCATGGCTTTAAAATACCATTTCCATCTCAGTAATTCCAATCTCCAGTCCCCACTCCCAAATAAGCTCCATAAGGGTGGAGTGTGTTTGTCTCTTTCATTAACTGATTACACTAAGCTCCTAAGATATTTATTATCTGGCATGTAATTAATTGTTCTCAATAAGTATTTTTGAATGGATGGATGAGTGAATGCTTATCCTTGTGCTTATAGTATAACTTTTAAAGTTCTACCTACATTTACTAGATTTATTTGCTGATTTTATGTAAAATGTAAACCTAATTTTATATTTTGGTTAATGTTGAATTTATGAGATAATTGAACATGGGAAATTGATTCATAGAAAAAAGTTGTTCTTATGAACTTTGTATTTATAAGTTTATGGTTTAAATGCCTCTTTATATAGCTTACACTTGCTGTGTTAGTATCATGATGCTTTGCAGGCATGACTGCATGGGCTGGTAATATATCTCAGTGGTATAAAGCTTGCCTAACATAAAAGAGACTCTGGTTTCAATCCTCAGCAAAGAAAAAAAGAAAAAAAAAAAAAAAAAAGGAAAGGAAAATAAATAAAAAAGCACAATCCAATAAATCTAATATAGTAAATATTAAAAAAAGACCTTGAGTCTTCTTTTAAAGACATAAATAATGTTAAGTAGGGCACTTTCTGATTAATTTACTTTTACTTAGTATAAAGATATTTTCTATAACCACATCATGACACTGAAGATGATACTTAAGTTTTGATACACTTAATTCTTACTAATTTCTATTTAGGTTTATGCATTTCACACTCTATTGTTAATGGTAATTTGCTGCATATGAACATTTATATAATGTAAATATTTCACTATATTGAGTTTATTCACTCCTTCAATAAATAATGGATACTTTCTCTTTTAATTTTTTAAAATGATATTTTTTCATATGCAATGTATAATGACTCTGGTAAAAAAAAATAGCTTTCTGACTTGTTTCTTTGGAGGCAAACAATATTATGAGACTTGAAGATCTGTGTTCGTGCATGTGTGCGTGTGTGTGTATGTGTTTCTTCCTCCTTTTTAGAAATGATTGTTCCATCCCTATCTTTTTTTCACATAAATCTTCAAGATCATTTTACATCAGCATACAGAGAGTTTTCCTATTTGTTTTTTATAGCTGCATAGTATTCTATTGCACAGATGTACAATATCATTCCTTATTGATTGATACTTAAGTTGTTTCCAATATTTAATTATTTCATTAGAACTCTGTGAATAACCATATATACTTCACTTCAAATACATCCAAGTATATTCATAGGATAAATTTCCCAGAAATAATCAGGGTGGGTGTACATAGGTAAATTTTATAGATTTTGCTAAATTTACATCCAGTTCACTAAATTGTACTGATTAACTCAAGATTTGAGAGTACATGTGAGTTTTTAATCCAGTATTGTCAAAATGAGAGGCATTGTATTAGATTTGCAACATATGAGATAAATAAAATATGGTACTGTGTTTAAGGAGATTTTTTCCCCCCCAGTGGATATAAATTGGAACAGAATCCAGAGGGGCTCATTTAGTCCAGGTCATTTCTAATGTATTTAGGACTAGTAGTTTTTCCTCTGTTATTTCACATTTGTGGTACAGTTGATAATTTACAAAGGTATTTCTATAGCTTCTTATTTTATCTAGATTTAATTTTTTAAAAATTGGAATACAGTTCCTTTATGTTTTATAAATATACCTTTTCTAGGAATGTAAGTTTCTGGTGTAGGATGAAGGATTTTTTCTTCTCAGTATTCTGGCCTTTGAATTCATAGCTTATTTTCGCACAAAAACCATTTCATCTTCTTTAAATTTTTATTTTTTTTGCAACACAGGGATGGAACCCAGGCCTATGCATGCTAGGCACGAGCTCTAACACCAAACTACACACTGGCTGTATTCAGTCTTTTTAAGAGGAACCAAACTACCTTATGAAAATTTTTGCTAAGTTTAAAACAACTGAGAACAAAAAGACTTTTTAAGTGAGAATGGTCTGTTCTCAAACATTGCTTCATTTCCCTATGTGTATTGGTTTTAAATAAAGAAAAATTGATTTTATCTTATAAATATTAAGTAAAGCAAACAATATTTAAATGATTGTTGGATAAGAATAAAATACTCCATAGCCACATTTCATCCTTTTAGAATTTTGTCCATAAATCTGTGTGTTTTTTTCCCTTCCTTGTTACTTCAATTTTTATATCCACTATTATCAATCCTATCTCTAAAATGCTATCTCTCAAATATGTTGTATTAGTCAGTTTTCCATTACTATGATAGGATAACTAAGATAAACAACTTTTTGTAAAGATTTTTTATTTGTTTTAATAATAAATGACAGTAGAATGCATTTTGATACACAAAGGAAAGTTTCATGTTGGCTCAAAGTTTTAGAAGTTTTTAGTTTATGTCAGTTGCGCCCATTGCTTTTGTGACTGTGGCAAGGTGGGAGCATGTGCCAGAGCAGGTTGCTCACATCATGCTTCAGGGAAGCAGAGACAGAGAGGAGGAGACTGGTATCCCACGATGTTTTCAAGGAAATGGCCCCTGTTATGGTTTGGATATGAGGCATTTCCCCCAAACTCCTGTGTTAATATTCAGAGGTGAAATGATTAGATTTTAAGAGTCATATTCTAATCAGTAGATTATTTCATTTGAAGGATTAATACTTTGAAAGGACTATTGTGCTGAGTGGCAACTATAGTCAGGTGGGGCATGGCTGGAGGAGGTGGGTCTCTAGAGTGGGGTATGCCCTTGGGAATTATATCATATACCCCTGGCTATTCTCTCTCTCTCTCTCTCTCTCTGCTCTCTGCTCTCTCCTCTTTCTCTCTCCCTACCCAGCTGCCATACCTACAGTCCCCCACTTATAAATTGAATATAAATTGAATCATATAGTATGCAACCTTTTTAGACTGGCTTCTTTCACTCAATATAAAGACTTTGAGACTGTCTAATTTTGTTTCACATGTGTTAACAATCCCCTTCTCCTCACCTCGTCCTTCCCCTTCCCCCTTCCCTTTCCCCTCCCCCTTCCTTTGTACTTTTTGTACTTTTGAAACCAGAAGCACTTAACCCCTGAGCCATATCTCCAGCCGTTTTTTTTTTTTTGAGACAGGGTCTCACTAAGTTGCTTAGGGCCTCGCTAAATTGCTGAGGCTGGCTTTGAACTTGCAGTCCTTCTGCCTCAGCCTTCCTGAGTTGCTGGAATTACAGGCATGCACCATTGTGCCCAGCAACAGTTTCTCTTTTTATTGCTGAGTAGTGTTCCTTTTTAAGGGTATAACAGTTTGTTGTCGGACATTTGTGTTGTTTTCAGTTTTGACAATTATGAAAAGCTGTAGACATTTTTGTACAGGTTTAGCAAGTACTTTTTGAATGAACAGATGAATAAATGATCAGTATAATTTCAACCATATGGGCTTTTGGACCACCATACATAAGTAAAATTTGTGATAGTCCTCATTGGAGACACATAGAGAAACATACATTTTATATTAATATGTGTGTTTTATATACATAAATATCATATACAAATTTTAAGTGTGTATATAGAGAGTAAACAGTTATTAAATTGACATATAACAGAAATGTTTTTTTCAGATTTCAGAAAAAATAGGATTACATCTGGTTAGTTGTGCACGTGAGTGAGGAATAGTCAGTATTATTTGGATCCTGAATGCAAATGATTGCTTCCTAAACAGACACTTCATATTATAAATCAAGAAAATGTATGGATTTGTACACAGATTTGTGTATTTTGTGATTGAAATAGAATTGATCATTTTTAAAATTTTTAAAATTTGTTCTAATTAGTTATACCTGACATTAGAATCCATTTTGACACATTGTATACGAATGGAGCACAACTTCTCATTCCTCTGGTTGTACATGGTAAAGTCATACCAGCAGTGTAATCATACGGGCAATAATATCTGTCTTATTCTACCATCCTTTCCATCTCCACAATCCCTCCCCTCCCCTCTCTTCCCTCTGCACAATCCAAAGTTCCTTCATTCTTTCCTACCTGCCCCCCCCCATGGATCAGCATCTGTTTATCAGAGAAAACATTCGGTCTTTGGTTTTTTGGGATTGGCTTAGTTCACTTAGCATGATATTCCCTAATTCCATCCATTTACCTGCAAATGTCATAATTTCATAGAATTGATCATTTGTGAAATGATTGCAAGAGGTTTAAAATGTCTGTTTATGTTATTGACAGTCATTACCATGATTCAGAAATACAAAATACTCTAAATATAGATTTTCAAGATGTCACTGTAGACATTGTCAGAAATTTCAAAAATTCAAAATTTTACAAAACCTTCTGATTTACTTTTTTAAAAAATATTTTTTTAGTTGTAGATAGACACAATATCTTTATTTTATTTATTTATTTTTATGTGGTGCTGAGGATCAAACCCAGTGCCTCATGCATGAGAGGCAAGTGCTCTCCCACTGAGCTACAATCCCAGTCCTGATTTACTTTTTTACTAACAGAGACAGTATGTTTTACAAATGTGTAGAGAATACTACAGAGAAAAATACATCCACTTTTAGGGAGAGCAGAGTTTAGTCCTGGGATAGCTATACACCAGCTGATGACTATGCCACATCACTGAGCTTTTTTGAGCCTCTGTTCCTCATCTCTGAACTTGAGGGTACTATTGGCTACAATCAGTACCACTGTGAATTCAGATCATAAATGTAAAATGCTTGTCACATAATATTTATTTAATCAGTTCTAAGTTCCTTCTTCTTTCCTCTCTGAACTTCAATTTCCTTATGTCCAAAATGTAGGAGGAAGATGAGATCATTTCCAAGCTTCCCTAGCTCTAGATTGTGTGTGTGTTTGGGGGTGGTTGTGTTTGAGATTGGATGAACTGAAAACAGATATATCTTTCAGATACACCATTTTCTAGATTGACAAGTAAAAGATTACATCTTATTTCTTCTTTTGACTCATGGTAGATAATTGAAGGTGAATTTTTAGTTTTTTTTTAATTTGGAGGGGAAATTGAGGAGGTTAGGCCCAGTGATTCAGTCTTCCAAATTAAGGACTATACTTGATGATAATTGAGGAAAGATGAATTAAAGTGTCTAACCTTGAACTTAAATATTGTCAACTGCCTTACAGATATTTTTTAAAAGTCTTGAGTTTACCCTTAAAGAGAATTTTTATGTATATTCCTAAAACACAGAAAAAAATGGGAAAGCCGTTAACCAATGCATCAGATGGTTAGGAGAAAATTTACAACTGAGAGTTGAGCAACTAATATTGCTGGGAATCATTTGCACAAAGGTTCTTATTATCTCTGTAAAAGGCCCAAATTTGATGGTAGCAAACATCCTTAATTTAAGAGAAGGAAGTACTTAGTTGAATTTCAGAAACTATCGATCAATCAGATTTGTAGTAATCATTGCCAAAATTGTAGATTGAATGATAAAGCAAACAATGAGTTTCTAGAAAAGAAGGATTACAACATAATCAAGACATATGGGGAATCTTATATTTTTATTAGTTCCCCAATTGTCCTACTAATGTCCTTTATAATAGTTCTCTTCTTTAATCCAAAATTTTTCTTCCTTTTGTTTTTTACAGTACCATATTCAAAGTTTGCTTTGTTTTCATTGCTTATTTTTTGTTGTTATTTAAAATTTCATCTTGGAAATAGATTTTTCTTTTTGAATTATGATCCCCCTTTTTATTTACAGTAATAGGGATTGAATCCTGGACCTCACATATGCTAGAAAAGCACGTTACCACTGACTCACATTCCTAGTCCTTTCCTCACTTAAAACACACACACACACAAATAGTATCACATTTTACAACTTTTTGCAGGAAAGTTTGTTTTGTTGTTATTTAGAAATTTACATTGGCAGTTATTCTTTATCTCTCCCTGAGAGCTTTATCACTTATTTTTTTATTGTCAAATGGTATTTCAGCATATGATTATACCATAATTTATCTATATATATTTAGATACATACCAATGGATATTAAGGTTATTTTTAATCTTTTATTATTACAAATAGCATAGTGATAAACACACCATATGTATTACATTTAATACATGAGCATGCCTATTTCTAGGATAAATTCCAAGAAGAATTGCTGAGTATGTACATATATTTCCATAATTATTGTAAATTACCCTGACAGGGTAATTGCCCAGTATTGGCAATGTATGAGAATGCTTGTTTACCCAAAACCTCACCAACATAGTAGGAATCACAAATTTTGTGGTTGTGGGACATTATTGATTTGTCCTCTATCTCCTAAAGACTTTTCTTTCAAGTACATGGAAATACCTGAAATCCTTTATTTAGTCTTATAACCCTTAAATCAATTCTTTATCACGTTGCCCATAATTGTATTATCACTTTGCTTAAAATCTAGTAATGGCTTCCTTATAGGACAGTTAGGATTATCAATGTGATTTAGTTTGTTTTTTGTTTATATCTTAACCTCATCTGTCACCCACCACCCCTGTACCCTTCCCTCCAATCTTGCTGACCCAAATCACAAACAACTTTTCCCTAATGCCTGGTGTTTGTCTCACCCTCAGCCTTTGCAGTCTTTCTGGGATTATTTTGACTTTTTTTTTTTTTTTTTTTTTTTTTTTTTTTTTTTTTTTTTTTTTTTTTTTTTTTTTTTTTTTTTTTTTTTTTTTTTTTTTTTGGTCTTATTTCCTCACTCAGCCTGGTCTGACTTAGGTACTCCTTTTGTGTGCTGCCTAGATTGTAAATTCCTTGAGCTCATGGACCTTGTCTTTTTTGAATGTCTTTATTAGTACATTATAGTTGTACATTATAGTGGGGTTTATTTTGACATAATTGTACCTGCATGGAATATAGTTTGCTCTATCTTGTCTTAATGTTTGTTGACCAGAGTGTTAGCACGGAGTCTGGATCACAGAGTACTTAAGAAAATGTTGGTTCAATCTCACCACTATGTATATCTGCAAGACACTAACTTTACAAAAAAATTGTACATAAATAGAAAGATCAGTAGAGTATAGGAAGGAAAACAGGGAGGCAAGAGGGGAAGGGGAAGGGGAAGGGGAAGAATCAGGAACTTAATTGGAGCAAATTATAGCTTATACATTTATAATTATGTTAAAATGAATCCTAATGTTATGTGTAACTATTATGAACCAATAAAAAATAAATATGAACTAAAAAGAACAAATAAAAATTTTAAAAATATGAAAAAAAGAAATGTTAGTTAAATAAATATAGATATTGTTAATATCAATACATTGATATTGTTGTGCAACCATTACCACCATCTGTTTCAAAACTTTTTCACGGGGCTGGGGTTATGGCGCAGTGGTAGCATGCTCGCCCGGCATGTGTGAGGCACGGGGTTCAATCCTCAGCACCACATAAAAATAAAATAAAGATATTCTGTTCACCTACAACTAAAAAATAAATGTTTAAAAAAAAAAACAAAAAACTTTTTCACGACACCCAGAAACTGTGAACCCATTAAGCAATAACTTCCCATTTCCCTCTTCCTCTGGTTGCGATTAACCTTTAATTTGTTTTGTCTCTGTGTTTTTGCCTATTCTAGATATTTCACATAAGTGAAATTGTAAGTATTTTTCCTCCTGTGTCTGGCTTATTTCACTTAGCATAATTTTTTCAAGGTTTATGTTTATGTTGTAGTACGTATTAGAACTTCATACTTTTTTATGGATGAATAAAACATGAATAATAAATTGTGCATACATACCACATTTAGTTTTTCCATTAATTTGTTTGTGGACACTTGCTTATGGCTATTGTGAATAATTCTTTTTTTTTTTTTGTATTTCTAAGATTTCTTGTGTTTAATTACTTACTTGCTAATAGGAACCTCTAAAGCGCATTTAAAAAATGAGCAAGACAGATTAGTTCTTTAATGAATATTGCCATATGAGTATCTATATGAGTTCCTGTTTTATATATTTTTAGGTGTCTATCTAGGAGCAGAATTGTTGGGCTATATGGTAATTCTATATTTAGTTTTTTAAAGGAAACACAAAAATGTTTTTCACTGTCAGTGGCCATGTAGGAGGGCTTCAATTTCTCATATCCTTGTCAACACTTGTTATTTTCCATTTTTAAATTATAGACATTCTAGTAGATGTGAAGTGGTATTGTGATTTTGATTTGCATTTCCCTAATGACTAAGGATATTTAATATCTTTCCATATACTTCTTGGTAATGTCTATACATTTTGGGAAAATATCCATTCAAGGGCTTTCCCCATTTTATAATTGGGTGATGAGTCTTTTTGTTATTGAATTTTAGATGTTCTTTATATATTCTGGATATTAACTCTTTATCAGATAAATAACTTGCAAATATTTTATCCCATTCTGTGGGTTGTCTTTTCACTTATTTGATAATTCCCTTTGATGCAGAAAAGTTTTTAATATTTTAATATAGACTTAATTTAAATATTTTAATTTCATTGATTGCACTTTTGGTGTCATATCTAGGACTCCATTACTAAATCGAGTCATAAAGATACAGTGCTATCCTTTCTTCTAAGAGTTTTATGGCCTTAACTCTTATTTTTAGATTGTTGATCCCTTTAATTTTTTTATATTATGTTGTGCAGAACAGGGGTCCAGCTCCATGGTCTGTGGAAATCCAGTTGTCTCAGCACTGTTTGTTGAAAACCCTGTTCTGCTTTGGATTGTGTTGTCATGGCTTTCTATTTCTTTAGGTCTTTCCTTTTCTTTTGACAGTTTTGTTTGGCTTTGGTATCAGGATAGTACTGACTTCATAGAATGAGTTAGGAAGTGTTCCTCTTCTGATTTTTTAAAAAGATCTATATTAATTCTTCTTCAGTGTCTGGTGAACCATTCACTTTTGACAGACATCTCCACAGGTGCCATCCACTCCGGGAACTGTCTTTGTTGGAAGGTTTTTCAATTACTGATTCAAACTTTCTAGGTCTGTTAAGATTTTCTATTTGTTTCTTAAGTCAGTTTAGCTAACTTGTGAATAATTTGTTCATTTCTTCAAATTATCCAGTTAGTTGGCATCCAATCATTTATAGTATTCTCTTATAATCTGTTTTGCTTGCAAAGACAGTAGCAGTATCCTCTTCATTTATGATTATAATTGATTTTATCTTCTCTCTTTTTTTCTTTGTCAGATTTCAGTAAAATTTTGTTAATTTTGTTGATCTTTTTAAACAAGCAACTTTTGATTCTGTTGATTCTTTATTGTCATTTTAATCTCTATTTGTCTCCCCTCTCTTTATTGTTTCCTTATTTCTGTTACCTTTGGGTTTAATTTTTTCTTCTGTTTCTGGTTACTAAATATATAAAATTAAATAATTGATTTCAGATATTTCTTTTTTCTATATTTATTATTGGTGCATTATATGTGTACATAATGGTGGGATTTGCTGTTATGTATTTGTACGTGTACACAATGTAACAATAGAATTTGGCCAGTATCATTCCCTAAGTATTTCTTCTATCCTTCCCATGGTCCTTCTCTATGGTCTCTTTGCTCTAATGATCTCCCTTCAATTTTCATGAGATTCCCCCAATTTTACTTTCCCTTTTTCTTCTCTGGCTTTCACATATGAGAAAAAACACACAACCCTTGACTTTCTGAGTTTGGCTTATTTTGCTTAAAATAATATTCTTAAGTTCCATTCATTTTTTCTACAAATAACATAATTTCATTCTTCTTTGTGGCTGAATACAACTCCATTGTGTATATATATCACATTTTATTTATCCATTCATACATTCATGGGCTCTAAGGCTGATTCCATAATTTGGCTATTGTGAATTGTGCTGTTATAAACAGGGGTATGTATGTTCTGTTATAGTATGCTGACTTTAATTGTTTATGGTAAGTACTGAGGAGTGGTATAGCTGGGTCATATGGTGGTTTCATTCCTAGTCTTTTGAGGAAACTAAAGTCTGGTTTCTATTGTGATTGTAGTAAATTACAATCTCACAAGCAATGTAAAAATGTTCCTTTTTCTCCATTTCCTTTGCAGTATTAACTATTGCTTGTATTCTTTTTTTTTTTTTTTTTTTTTTTTTTTTTTTTTTTTTTTTTTTTTTTTTTTTGGTAATGGGGATTGAACTCTGAGGTACTTGACCACTGAGCCACATCCCCAGCCCTATTTTGTGTTTTATGTAGAGACAGGGTCTCACTGAATTGCTTAGTGCCTCACCTTTGCTGAGGCTGGCTTTGAACTTGAAATTCTCCTATCTCAGCCTCCCAAAGTGCTGGGATTACAGGCGTGCACTACAAGGCCCAGCTGCTTGTATTCTTAATGGCTGCTATTCTAATTGGAGTGAGATCAAATTATGCTGAAACATTTTTCATATATTTGTTGGTCATTTGGCCATTTGTATTTCTTCTTTTGAGAATCATCTGTTTAATTCATTTGCCCATTTATTAATTGGGTTATTTGATTTTTTAGCATGAAGTTTTTTGAGTTCCTCATATATTCTGTAGTTATGAGTCCTCTGTTAGAAGAGTATCTAGTAAAGATTTTGACCCATTCTATAGATTCTCCGTTCAGATTCTTAATTGTTTCCTTTGCTATGCAGAAGATTTTTGATTTGATGCTATCTCATTTATTAACTCTTAGCATTATTTCCTGAGCTTTAAGTGTCCTATTGAGAAAGTTGTTTCCTGTGCTTTTATGTTGAAATGTTGACTGATGTGATTCTAGGAATTGCATCATTTCTGGTCTAATTCTTAGATCTTTGATCTATTTTAGTTTATTTTTGTGTAGGGCGAGAGATAATGGTCTAGTCTCATCTTTCTACATATGAATAACCAGTTTTCCCAGAAACGTTTGTTAAAAAGACCGTCTTTTCTCCAATGTGTTTCTGGAATGTTTGTCAAGGATCAGATGACTGAAAAATGTGTGGGTCTTTTTGTCTTCTATATCATTGGTCTATATGTCTTTTTTTATGCTAGTACCATGCAGTTTTTGGTACATGGCTCTGTAGTATAATTTGAAGTCAGGTATTGTGATGCCTCTAGCATTGTTTTTTGGCTTAGAATTGCTTTGGTTATTCTGGGGCTTTATTCTTCTAGATAAGTTTAGGACTCTTTTTTTTTTTTTTTTCTAGTTCTGTGAAGAATGTCATTGGTATTTTCATGAAGATTGCATTGAATCTGTATATTGCTTTTGGTAGTATGGCCATTTTAACAACATTAATTCTGCCTGTCCATGAACATGGGAGGTATTTCCATTTTCTGAGCTCTTCTTCAATTTCTTTCTTCAGTGTTCTATTATTTTCCTCGTAGAGGTCTTTCACCTTCTTGGTTAGGTTTATTCTTAGGTGTTTTATTTTTTGAGGCTATTGGGAATGGAGTTGTTTCCCTGATTTCTTTCTCAGCAGATTCATTGTTGGTGTATAGGAAAGCTACTGATTTTCGTATGTTGATTTTGTAACCTGTGACTTTGCTGAGTTTATTTATTAATTCCAGCCATCTTTTCATGGAGCTTTTTGGGTCTTTGAAGTATAGAATTGCACATCATGTGCAATTAGTGATATTTTGACTTTTTCCTTTTAAATTTGTAACCCCTTTATTTCATTTTTCTTTCAAATTTCTCTTGCTATAATTTCTAGGACTACATTAAATAGTAGTGGTGAGAGTGGACATCCTTGTCTTGTTCCAGATTTTAAAGGAAATGCTTTCACTTTTCTCCCATATACTATGAGATTGGCTTTGGGGTTTTCATTTATATCCTTTATGATGTTGAGGTAGGTTCCTTCCATTCTTAGTTTCTTCAATGTTTTTATATGAATAGATGCTGAATTTTGTCAAAGACCTTGACAAAATTCTCTGCATCTATTGAGATGACTAAGTGATTTTTGTCCTTAATTCTATTTATATGATGAATTACATTTATTGATTTGTGTATGTTAAACCGTTCTTATATCTCTGGGATAAAACCTACTTGATTGTGATGTACAATCTTCTTAATATGTTGTTGAATATGATTTGCTAAAAGTATATGCAGAATTTTTTTTTTTGCATCTAAGTTCATCAGGGATATTTGTCTGTAGTTTTCATTCCTGGATGTGTCTGCATCTGGTATTTGCTGAGTATGATACTGGCTTCATAGAATAAATTTAGAAGTGTTTCATTTCTTTCTATTTCATGGAATAATTTGAGGAGTGTTGGCATTAGTTCTTTTTCAAATATCTGGTAGAATTCAGTTAAGAATTAATCTGGTCCTGGCCTTTTCTCTGTTGGAAGGTTTTATTACTGTTTCTATTTCATTACAAGTTATTGGTCTGTTTAGATTTTCTATGTTTTTTGGTTCAATTTTGGCAGAACATGTGTCTAGAAATGTATCAGTTTCTCCTAGGTTTTCCAATTTATTGGAGTATAAGTTTTCAAAATAGTCCCTAATGATCCTCTGGATTTCTGTGGTGTCTATGGTGATTTCTCTTTTTTCATCTCAAATTTTATTAATTTCCTTTTTAAAAAATATTTTTTAGTTGTAGATGGACACCGTACTTTTGTTTTATTTATTTATTTTTATGTGGTGCTGAGGATTGAACCCAGTGTTTCGTATGTGCGAGGTGAGCACTCTATCACTGACCACAAACCCAGCCCCTAATTTCCTTTTTTTTTTGTTTTTTGATTAGTTTAAGAGCAATCTTGTTTATCTTTTCAGAGAACCAACTCTTTGTTTCATAGATTTTTTGTACCTTTGTGTTTTTTTTTAATTTTTCAATTTCATTGATTTCAGCTCTCATCTTAATTATATTCTTCCTTCTACTGGTTTTGGAACTGGTTCTTTCTTCTTTTTTAAGGGCCTTGAGATGCATCATTATGTTATGTGTATACTCAGGATCTTTCTGATTTTCTTATGTAGGCACTTATAACTATAAACTTTCGTTTTAGAACTGCCTTCATAGTGTCCTTGTGGTATGTTGTGTCACTATTCTCTTTTGAGTCTAAGAATTTTAATATGTCTCCTCTGATTTCTTCTATCATTAATTTATCATTCAGAAGTGTACTATTCAATTTCCATGCATATTTGTATAGTTTCTGTAGGGTTTAGTCATGTTAATTTGTAATTTCATTTCATTATGATCTGATAAGATGCAATGAATTTTATCAATTGTTTTTGTATTTGCTAAGAGTTGCTTTGTGACCACTCCATTTTAAAGCAATACTAAACATTTTAAACAATACTAAAAGAAAGAAAATGGTTTTCTTGAACCAAGACTTCTACACATGATTCAAATGTCCTGTGTTTTAATTTTTCTTATTTACTTTGGGATTAAATCTGCTTTTTCTATATGATAGCCTTACAGATATCTGATGACAATTTTTATTGGCAGTCTAAATCTTTTCTCCTTTCTTTCAAAAGATGGTACTGGAAAATAATCCAGTGATTTTGTACCTCCTCTCTCAAGGCTGAACACACCTTCTGTTTCTCAGGTAGCCACTAGTCAATCATTTGGCTTTATTCTGTGGAAATAAAATGCTGCGTAGGGGATGGGAAGAACAAAAAATGTTCAATTTGTTTGACTAGTTTCTTCCCTATCCTTTTCTAGCAGCCATTGCAAAAGATGGCTGGGATAGGGAATGCTTCATAATGTGCTTCTTGAACAATCTGGAAATGAATGTTTATTTTAAAAATATTTCAATAAATTCTAGCTTTGCTAGAATTCTCATGTTAGAAAAACTATTATTTGCACATGTGGTGACTATGATTATTGAGAAAGACTGAGAAAAAATTCCTTTAAGAAACATAGAGGTAGAGGATGTGGGGGAAAAGGCACACTCATACACTGCTGGTGGGACTGCAAATTGTTGCAACCAATCTGGAAAGCAGTATGGAGATTCCTTAGAAAATTTGGAATGGAACCACCATTTGACCCAGCTATCTCACTCAATGGTCTATACCCAAAGGACTTGAAAACAGCATATTACAGTGATGCAGCCACTTCAATATTTATAGTGGCTCAATTCATAATAACTAAACTGTGGAAGCAACCTAGAGCCTTTCAATAGATGAATGGATAAAGAAACTGTGGTATAAATACACAATGGAATATTACTCAGCATTAAAAGAGAATAAAATTATGGCATTTGCAGGTAAATGGATGGAGTTGGAGAATATCATGCTAAGTGAAGTAAGCCAATCCCCAAAAAAAACAAAGGCTGAATGTTCTTTCTAATAATTGGATGCTGATCCATAATGGCAGGGGTGGGTGGGCATGAGGAGAATGGAGGAACTTTGGTCAAAGGGGAGGGTGGGGAGGGAGGGGATATGGGGATAGGAAAGATGGTGAAATGGTGGAATGAGATGGATAACAATGCCCTAGGTACATGTATGACTGCACATATGATGTAACTATATTGCACTATATGGTGCACTATATTGTGTACAACCAGAGAAATGAAAAGTTGTGCTCCATTTGTGTACAATGAATCAAAATGCATTCTGCTGTCATGTAAACCTAACTAGAATAAATTAATTCAAAAAAAGCAATATAGGGCTAATAACAATGGCAAATATTTTATTAGAAAATCAAGGTATGTATTTATGCTTCCATGCTGCTTTTAGGAAAACAAAAAATTATTTTGAGTCCTGTAATAACCAATGATTTGACTGTTTAGAGTATAGTGGTTTCTCTGCTAAACACTTTATACATGTGGTGGATTCAAGATGGCCACAAATTCTTTACTACTCCACCCTGTGGTTGGTGGAATTTAATTCTCTTCCCCTAGAATCTGTGTTGGCTTTTGTGACATGCTTTACTAAGAGAATGTAAGGAGGTTGATGCTCTGAGACTTACAGCTCTGTTATAAGAAGTCTGCCAGGCTTGGCTCTGGTCTTTTGGAACCTAGTTACCAGACAGGGAACCTGAGTAGCTATGTGGAGAGGTCAACCAGAGAGGAACAGAGGTCACTAGCTGACAGCTGTTAGTGATCTCCCTACTGATAGCACCAACTTGCTGGGCATAGGAGAGAGCCATCTTAGAGTGGATCCTCCAGTTCCAAGGGGATGACCTTATCAGATACTTTGCGCAGCAGAGATGAATGGCTAGCCAAATTCTTACTAGATTCCTGACCTACAAAATCATGAGCAAAGTAAAATCGCTGTTTTAAGTCACCAAGTTTTAGGGGTATTTATTATCTCTCATGTAGCAGCAAATAACTACAGGTATTGACTTATTTAATTATGAGTATTAACGTCTACTTTTCACAATAACCCTATGAGGGAGGAATTATTATTTATGCCTTTTGTTTTTGTTTTTGATTTTAATACTGGGGATTGATCTCAGGGGTACTTTACCACTAAGCTACATCCCCACTTCTTTTTATTTTTTATTTCAAAACAGGTTCTTACTAAGATGCTGAGGCTGGCCCAGAACTTGTGATTAGCCTCTGGAGTTGCTGGGATTACAGGCATGTTCCACTGCACCTGGCTTATTTATGCCATTTTAATGGTGACATTAATTGTCCCAGGGGTGTTAAGTAATTTGCCTGAGATCCTACAACTAACAAGACAGGGAGATGCAAAATGAATCTAGACCTACTTGACTCTAGAGCTCCATTTCAAACTTTTGAGCTAAATTGGTAATATAATTTTATGATTTAGATCTCAAATAACATGAAAAATTAAATTTATGTTAATTGTATCAAACCTTTAGTTTTTCAGACTTCAGATGGCCTCTTAAATCTTAGAATCATGGTGTTGTATAAATAGACACGAACTTTTGTGGTCACCCAGAAAGTAAGCATGGTTACGCTTCACTGATGCAGTGCTCACTGATTTCATATCAGTTCTCTGGATTATAGCTAAGCTCACTGAGGTAAGCACAAAGAGGTTTTGAACAGTGGGAAATGAAACAGAGACCACAACTTGCAAAGCTATCTCATAATTTGCAAAACAAACTATACCAAACCATGACAAGCAAGAGAAACTGAGCTTCAACTCTTTTTCATAAAGCTCATTCAGGCACCTATGTTCAAGACCACAAACTTGATGGATGCAGCAGCACATGTCTGTAACACCAGTGACTCAGGAGGGTAACACCAGTGACTCAAGTTCAAGGCTAGGTTTTGCAACTTAGGGAGACACTGTCTCAAAATGAAAAATAAAAAGGGTTGGAGATGTAGCTCAGTGGTAGAGTGCCCATGGGTATATTATAAAAGGATTTGTACTTTTAGTGATAAGGCCCTTGAATGTTTCAGTAATTTACTTTGATAAAAAATTCTGACCATCATTGTTTTCTGCCTGAAATCCACACTATAACAAACCCCAGCCCTTGAAACCTTCTAAGTACCCTTCTAAGTACTGGCCTTAGTTTAGGTGTGCCATGGTTTCTGTGGGCACATTCCGTTTGCTCCAGGCAACTAAGATATCTACCTTTCTTTGACCACAAGTGTGTTCTGGTGATATTTGGTGGGTAGCCTTTTTTTTTGAACCAGGTGAACTTTAAGGGCAGGAAAACAAACAAACAAACACGGCTACTTAGGTGGAAGAAAATTAAAGGTAAGTCCTTATGCTTGAAATAATGTATTAGTTTTCCAGGACTGCCATTGAAAAATACCATAGAGTAAGAGACTTACAAACCACAAGTTTATTTTCTCACAGTTTAGAAGGGCTAGAAGCCGAAGGTCTAGGTGCCGGTGGCAGTGGTTCCTGCAGAAACCTCTCTCCTTGGTGGGCAGGTGGGTGCCTTCTCACGGTGTTCTCACATGGTATGTCCTTTTCTGTGCCTTGTCCATATTTACTTTTCTTTTAAGGACCCCAGTCAGGTTGGATCAAGGGCCATTATAATGGCCTCATTTTAGCTTAATCACTTCTTTGAAGTCTGATCTGGCTCCAGTGGATTTTTTTTTCTCAGATAAGGGACTTTTTTAAAGCTGAGAGTGAGGTGGGACCCTTCCAGATTCTTTGACAGAGCAGGGAGGATTTTGTAGTCTTTCCTCAAGTGCCAAGTATGGTTTCTGAGTTGTGGTGCAGATGCACCAAGGACTTAATCACTTCTTTAAAGGTGCTATCTCTAAACACAGTTATGTTCTGAGAGGCCAGGGATTGAGCAACAGCACAGGCAGGGCTCTGAAAGGAGGAGGGAGACACAGTTTGTCCCAAAACAAGGACTGCAGACATCTGGTGTTACTTCACATGGCCATGCTGGGTTGGGTTTATGGGCACTGAGGGAATGGTCTTTTGTTCCTTGACACTGGTAATTCAGGTAAGTGTGAATCAAACCTCAGTTAATCCTCCATCAACTGAAGATTGCCAACAATGCATCAGTAGGTCAGAATCCCTGGAAGAGTTCTGTGAAGTAGATAATTTCAGAAATTCTTCCTATGGTTACACATGTGGGTAAGATTCACCAGTACAGCTTACCCATGTCAGTTCCTATCACTTTCCAGCTTGTTCTAATTCTTTTCTTTCTCAATCAATTAAGTATATCAAGTGCAAGTGAATGAAAGTGATATTTTATAAGGATCTACAGACCAACTTAATTTATATTAAAAAATTAAATAGTTTTTAAATTAAAATACTTCAGTTTTTTTGTTTGTTTGTTTTTAAATCCAGCAATTTGTTGCCTGAGTGTCTCCATATTCTCCAGCCTCAGGAAATTGCTTCCTTTAATTCCTGTAGAATTGCTCGAGCATGAATTCCACATGCTATTGTGGAGGCAACATTCTTTCCAGAATGTCCAGAGAGCTTCAGAAATGTTTATTTCTTCAGATCACAATTTCCTGCTTCTTTTGAATCCCCATTCTCTGCATTGTGTCCTGGCTTCCGTGGCTCCTATCCCCTTTCCCTATGACTTTGTTTGATGCAAGTCTTCATTAGCTCAAAGTGCCACTAACACAGACAGTTGTATACATCAGTATTTGCTTAAGTTTTTGCTTTTTTTCCATTCTGAGGATCATAGCCAGGGCCTTGCACATGAAGCAGCCTACTATTGAACTATACCCACAGCCCAGTACACCAGGACCAGCAGTTCAAATGAGCTTATTAGACACCATTGTTCCAGAATCCATTTGTTCTTCTCCTGTTCTATGTTCCATTTATAAGTGATTGTTTCCTGCTGCTTTGCTCAGATTTTCTCCTCGCAAATCTTCTCAGAGCACCCCCCCATTTGCACACTTGTATGTTTACTACTTTAAAAAGTCCTCTCTTGATCCCATATTTCTCTTCTACATATCTCTAGTTCCACCCTGTTTCTCTAGTTCCCTCCACAGCTAGATGTGGATGTATTGTTTATTTTCATTTTCTCATTTCCATTTACTTACAAATCCACTTCAGTCTTATTTTCACCCAAAGCTACTCTTTTTTAGACACCAGTGACTTCCATCTTGAAAAGCTCCCATTTTTCTATCTTCATTCTTATTCTCTACCTCTGAACTGCACTCGACTCAGGCGATTAATCCTTTTCATTTAAAACACGCTTGCCTGCTTCAACTCCTATTTCATCTCAGGTTCCTTTTCCTTAGGAGAGATCTTGCATGTTCATGCTTTTCAAAACCACCAAACAGGTGACTCCCAAATTTATGTTTCTGTCCTAGATTGCTCTGTTCTTTCCTCTTTGGACTCAAGAGGACTCAATGCCTCCCTGATTTTTCCACTTGAATATTCCCAAAGTAGCCCAAACTCAGTATGTGCACAACAAAGCTTAAGATCTTCCTTCCCACTCTCTCAGACCAAGAGCTTCCTGTCTTAGAAAGCATCCTTTTCTCCAAGTCAGAAATCTAGAATCTGACGCCTCAAATAACATGTCCCCTATTGTCAAAGGTAATTTCTACCTGTGTGTTCATTTTTTTCTGGGTTCTGATAGCTATATGCCCACTTATCCCTCAGATTTAAGCCAAGTCATCATTACTGACCATCCCTGCTGTACAGGTTCTTAATGAACACCCACAGTATCATTTCCTTTTCCTGCAGCGCTCCTACAGTATAGTGTAGTTAAGGTCATGGGCTCATTAATATTCACCCCCTGGCTTCAAGTCCAAGTTCTACTACCTGATGACCTTGGGTAAGGTTTTACACCTCTCTGTGCCTCGATGTTCTCAGTGATAAAGTTGGAATGGTGATGATGATAATAGTAACATTATCAAATGATCAGTATTTGTGCTCTTATACTTTCACAATTATTTGCATGATTCTTTGATTAATGCCACTCTCCTATGCCTCCATTTTCTCACCAGAGCCAATATCACATTTTGTACCTCTGATTGATCTGTCTGTGTTTTTATGTAAATTCATCCTTGTGCTTGGTATAGTAGCTGGCACATAGTAGAACTTCAATAAATATTTTTAGAAAAAAGGAAGTGAGTCAAAAGTCTCCAGAATTGTAAGCCAATAAATTTCAGTTCATTATAAATTATCTAGTCTCAAGTATCCTATTATAGCAACACAAAACATAGTAACACAATAAACTTAAACCATCCCCCCAACTTTTTTAATTGTGGCATTAGGGATTGAACCTAGAAGAGCTTTGTCACTGATCTACATTTGCGCCCTTTCTATTTTTTTTTTTTTTTATTTTGAGACAGGGTCTTGCTAAATTGCTGAGGCTGGTCTCGAACTTGTGTTCCTCCTGCCTTGGCCTCTGTATCACTGGGATTACAGGCTTGTGTCACCATGTCCATCTTCCCATCTTTTTTTTTTTCTTTTCATTTTATTTATTTATTTTTATGTGGTGCTGAGGATCGAACCCAGAACCCCATGCATGCCATGCAAGGCAAGCAAGCACTGTACCACTGAGCCACAATTCCAGCCCCGGTACATATCTTTTAACATGTTAATGCATTTATTTATTTATTTTTTTATTTTTAGGTTTTTTATTTATTTATTTTTTTGATTTGAGTAGCTATTTTTAATACTTTTAGAGGAAAACATTTCATTTCTCTGGTTGTAAGTGATATAGAATCACAACATACATGCAGTCATACATAAAGTTAGGGCTATGATGACCATCATATTCCACCACCTTTACTGTCCCCATGCCCCTTCCCCCCTTACACCCTTGTGAACATAGTTCCTCCATTGTTTCCATGTCCTTCCCCACATTATGGATTAGCATCCACTTATCAATGAGTACATTCGGCATTTGGTTTTCTGAGATTGGCTTACTTCACTTAGCATGATATTCTCCAACTCCATCCATTTACCTGCAAATGCCATAATTTTATTCTCTTTTATTGCTGAGTAATATTCCATTGTGTATATATACCACAGTTTCTTTATCCATTCATTTATTGAAGGGCACCTAGGTTGGTTCCACAGTTTAGCTATTGAGAATTGAGCTGCTATAAACATTGAAGTGGCTGCGCCACTGTAGTATGCTGTTTTTAAGTCTTCTGGGTATATAGACCAAGGAGTGGGATAGTTGGGTCAAATGATGGTTCCATTCCAAGTTTTCTAAGGAATCTCCATACTGCTTTCCAGATTGGTTGTACCAATTTGCAGTTCCACCAGCAATGTATGAGTATGCCTTTTCCCCCACAACATCGCCAACACTTATTGTTGTTTGTATTCTTGATAATTGCCATTCTGACTGGCGTGAGATGAAATCTTAGGGTAGTTTTGATTTGCATTTCTCTGATTGCTAGAGATGTTGAACATTTTTTTATATGTCTGTTGATTGACTGTATATCTTCTTCTGTGAAGTTTGTGTTCAGCTCTTTGGCCCATTTATTGATTGGGTTGTTAGTTTTTCTTGGTGATAAGTTTTTTGAGTTCTTTATATACTCTGGAGATTAATGCTCTATCGGATGTGTGTGTGGCAAAGATTTGTTCCCAGAATGTTGGCTCTCTGTTCACTTCATTGATTATTTCTTTTGCTGAGAAGAAGCTTTTTAGTTTGAATTCATCCCATTTGTTGATTCTTGATTTTACTTCTTGTGCTATAGGAGTCTTGTTAAGGAAGTATGGTCCTAATCTGACACGATGAAGATTTGGGCCTATTTTTTCTTCTATTAGGCGTTGGGTCTCTGGTCTGATTCCCAGGTCCTTGATCCACTTTGAGTTGAATTTTGTGCATGGTGAGAGATAGGGGTTTAGTTTCAATTTGCTGCATATGGATTTCCAGTTTTCCCAGCACCATTTGTTGAAGAGGCTATCTTTTCTCCAGTGTGCGTGTTTGGCTCCTTTATCTAGTATAAGGTAACTGTATGTAAGTGGGTTCATCTCTGTGTCTTTTATTCTATACCATTGGTCTACATGTCTATTTTGGTGCCAGTACCATGCCATTTTTGTTACTATAGCTTTGTTTTTTATTTTATTTTTTTATTTTTTAATTTTTTTTTCTAGTTGTGGATGGACACAACGTCTTTATTTTATTGCTTTGTATATGGTGCTGAGGATCGAACCCAGGGCCCCACGCACGCGAGGCAAGCGCTCCACCGCCGAGCCACAATCCCAGCCCCGTTACTATAGCTTTGTAGTATAATCTGAGGTCTGGTATTATGATGCTTCCTGCTTCACTCTTCTTGCTAAGGATTGCTTTGGCTATTCTCGGTCTCTTATTCTTCCAAATGAATTTCATGATTACCTTTTCTATTTCTATAAGGCATGAGATTGGGATTTTAATTGGTATTGCATTGAATCTATATAGCGCTTTGGGTAGTATGGCTATTTTAACAATATTGGTTCTGCCTATCCAGGAGCATGGGAGATTTTTCCATCTTCTAAGGTCTTCATCAATTTCTTTCTTCAGTGTCTTGTAGTTTGCATTGAAGAGGTCTTTCACCTCTTTTGTTAAATTGATTCCCAAGTATTTTATTTTTTTTGAGGCTATTGTGAATGGGATAGTTTTCCTAATTTCTCTTTCAGAGGGTTTATCACTGATGTATAGAAATGCAATTGATTTGTGGGTGTTGATTTTATATCCTGCTACTTTGCTGAATTCATTTATTAGTTCTAAAAGTTTTCTGGT
>PVHX01017822.1:0-12857 GCA_004024805.1 Geosciurus inauris | reverse complement strand
GGTTTGAGTTCTTCTTTTCCTATTTGTATCCCTTTAATTTCTTTCATCTGTCTAATTCCTCTGGCTAGTGTTTCAAGGACTATGTTGAATAGCAGTGGTGAGAGAGGGCATCCCTGTGTAGTTCCCGTTTTCAGAGGGAATGATTCCAATTTTTCTCCATTTAGGATGATGTTGGCCTTGGGGTTAGCATAGATAGCTTTTACAAAGTTGAGATATGTTCTTACTATCCCAAGTTTTCTAGTGTTTTGAGCATAAAAGGGTGTTGTATTTTGTCAAATGCCTTCTCTGCATCGATTGATAAAATCATATGACTCTTATCTTTAAGTCTATCTATGTGATGTATTATGTTAATTGATTTCTGTATGTTGAACCAACCTTGCATCCCTGGGATGAACCCCACTTGATCATGGTGCACTATTTTTTTGATATCTTTTTGTATGTGATTTGCCAGAATTTTATTGAGAATTTTTGCATCTTTGTTCATCAGGGAAATTGGTCTGAGGTTTTTTTTCTTTGATGTGTCTCTGTCTGGTTTTGGAATCAGGGTGACACTTGCCTCATAGAATGAATTTGGAAGAGTTCCCTCCTTTTCTATTTCATGAAGTAGTTTGAGGAGTATTGGTATTAATTCTTCTTTGAAGGTCTTGTAGAACTCAGCTGAGAATCCATCTGGACCTGGGCTTTTCTCGGTTGGAAGGCTCTTGATGGCATCTTCTATTTCCTTGCTTGAAATTGATCTGTTTAAGTTGTGTATGTCCTCTTGGTTCAGTTTGGGTAGGTCATATGCCTCTAGAAATTTGTCGGTGTCTTCAGGGTTTTCTATTTTACTGGAGTATAAGTTTTCAAAATAGTCTCTAATTATCCTCTGTATTTCTGTAGTGTCTGTCGTGATATTTCCTTTTTCATCACGAATTTTAGTAATTTGGGTGTTCTCCCTCCTCCTTTCTGTTAGGGTGGCTAAGGGTTTTTCAATTTTGTTTATTTTTTCGAAGAACCAGCTTTTGTTTTGTCAATTTTTTGAATTGTTTCTTTTGTTTCAATTTCATTGATTTCAGCCCTAATTTTGATTATTTCCTGTCTTCTACTTCTTTTGGTGTTAATTTGTTCTTCCTTTTCTAAGGCTTTGAGATGAAGAGTCAATTCATTTATTTGTTGACTTTTACTTCTTCTGGTGAATGAGTTTAGTGCTATGAACTTTCCTCTTAGCACTGCCTTCATGGCATCTCAGAGATTTTGATATGTTGTGTCAGCGTTTGCCTCTAAGAATTTTTTTATCTCTTTCTTGATGTCTTCTATTATCCATGCATCATTCAATAGCATATTATTTAGTTTCCAGGTGATGGAGTAGTTTCTGTTTTTTAATCCGTCATTGATTTGTAATTTTATTCCATTGTGGTCGGATAGGATGCAGGGTAGAATCTCTATTTTTTTTGTATTTGCTAAGACTGGCTTTGTGACATATGATCTATTTTGGAAAAGGATCCAAAACGTGTATTCGCTCTTGGATGTTCTGTTCATGGCTTCTTACCATCTTCACTCTGTGGTCAACTCTATTCTCCAGGTTAAATATTTTGTCTTCAGTATCTGACGTTCTGTCTTCCAAGTGGTCTAATCTGTTGGTGATGCTTTCTATTGAGTTTTGGATTTGGTTTATTGTTTCTTTCATTTCAAGGATTTCTGTTTGGTTCCTTTTCAGAATCTCTATCTCCTCATTGAAGTGATCTTTTACTTCCAGTATTTGCCTATGTATCTCTTTATTGAAATGATCTTTTGCTAACTGGGCTTACTCTCTTATATCATTCTTTAAGTCACCAAACATTTTAGTTATGTACATCCTGAATTCCTGTTTTGTCATTCCTCATGCTGTACAGACCATGGATTCTAATTGTGTAGTCTCTTGGTTTGTTTGAGTCACTTTCTTCTCTTGTTTTCTCATGATGTTTGTGTGTCTTTCCTTCTAGCTCTGCTGATCCAAGATGTTACATTTTTAACTCCTATATGGTTATAGTTTCCCTGCAGGGTTTCGTTACCTCTCCTTTAAAGGGGAGATCGATATTGATTGATCTCAATACAAGCAGTATATGATTCAAATCAAGTAGCTCCTAACAGCTCCCAAATACATTTACAGTTTAGTCATGATATACAACAATTATGTGTTCCTTTATAACCTATTATGTAACCAATAAATTTGCACAAGGGTCTATAGTATCTTTTGGTGGGCTAGGGAAACTTGAGGGTGGGATGTAGGACAGAATGTTGGGTTAGTAGGAAGTGAGGATAGGTCATTAAATCTTAGAGAGCATAAAAAAGGAATCCAAGAGGAGTTGGCTGTTACTAGAAAGAGTGACATATAGTTGGGGAAGATCTGTAAAGAGGAAGAAAAGAATATGGCGAGGAGAGATGATAGCAAGACAAATAAAACATATGCACTTGGAATTTATAAGACTATATAATACCACTCTAGTATACAGTTCAGAAATCCCAGTCTACCATATCCCGCTGTATAGCAGATATTGGATGTTACAACTGTTGGGGATTAGAGGGTAGGAAAAGAGCGAGAGAGAAAAGAGGGAAGGAAAAAGAAAGGAGGGAAAGAAGAAGAGAGCAGAGAAATAAAACAAAAATATTAAACAATAGAACTATTAGGAGAAAAAGATAAAGGATAGAATTAAAAATAAGCATAGAAAAAAGTAAAAAGTCTCAGTGTAAATACACAGGTATGGTTCCTTTCACCTCCCGTAGGTGGCGTTGTCCGTTGTTTGCTGGACTTTCCCCGCTGGTGTCCTGGGTGCTGGTCCCAGGGCAAGGTGAAACTCTGGGCCGCTGGTGAAGTTGCTGTTGCACCATGCGCTGCACCGTGGCCAAAGTTTGCTCCCAGGTGTTCACCTGTGCCCCCTGGTGTGTAGGAAGTTCCGCTGTGTTAGAAGGTGGTCCACAAAGAACAAAAGCTGGGGGTCCGCTCAGGAGATGGTCCTTCCACAGTAGCAACTGCTAACAGTCTCATGCGGCTGGGTGGGCGCTGGGGCCAGGCACTCTGTGTGGAAGCAGGCCTGGCACGCCCAGGGCAAACTCCGGGCTGGAGCCCTGGGCCAGACCCCCCGCCACAACTGCACTCTGCTGGTCAGCGCCGAAGTCACACTGCTGCGGCTACCGCTGCCTCCCGGTGGTCCTGCGCACACACTCGTGAGTGAGACTCTTGCGTGGGACGGTGAGCCACAGTATGATGCCAAGAAGCTGGTTGGAAAATGGCACCTCCGCTACTTCCAGCCTCGGTTCAGGAGAGCCTGAGCCCTGGGCCGAGGCCCCCGCCGCAACTGCGCTCCGTGGTCGGCACCAAAGTCACGCTGCCCGCGGCTACTGTTGTCTCCCGGTGGTCCTGCACACACACACGTGAGCGAAACTCCTGCGGATGATGGTGAGCCGCTGAATGATGCCAAGAAGCTGGCTGGAAAGCGGCTCCTCCACCACTTCCAGCCTTGGTTCCGGGGAGCCTAGCACAGAGTAGACCGTCTAGGCCGCCATCTTGGAACCTCCCTCTCTTGAATGTTCTGTTCATGGTTTCTTACCATCTTCACTGTGTGGTCAACTTTATTTTCAAGTTTGTATATTTTGTCTTCATTATCTGATGATCTGTCTTCCAGGTGATCATCTGTGTGATACTAGTCTGCTGTGATACTTTCGAGTTTTTTATTCAGTTTATTGTTTCCTTCATTTTAAGAATTTCTGATTTTTTTTTCATAATCTCTAGGTCTTTCTTAAAGTAATCTTTTGCTACCTGTATTTGCTCCCTTCTCTCTTTGTTGGAGTGATCAATTTTTGCCTGTATTTGCTTGCTTAAGTCATTCTCTAATTCACTGATCATTTTAATTATGTACATTCTGAATTCTTTCTCTGACATTTCATCAACTGTGCTGTCAATGTATTATTGTAATATCTTGGTTTGTCTGGGGCACTTTCTTCCCTTGTTTTTTCATGTTGATATGTATCTTCCTTTCTTGCAATGTCAACCTGAGGTATTGCAGTTTCTATCCTATAATCTTGTAGTGACCCTACATATTACCTGTACCTCACCTTGGAGTTTGCTTCCAGTCCCCAGCGGGTGTCCCCAGATAGACACTACTGCCACTAAAGATGGTGGCGGTGGTAGTGGAGGTAACTCAAGATGGCAGTGGAGGTGGCTCAAGATGGATGCAAACACTTTCAGAGATGGAGCTGAAAGGGTGGGATGTACAATGGCTTGGGGCTGATTGATTGGAGAGGCAGCGCTGTGGCAGGCTGCTGCCTCCATGCCCTATCTGTTGTCCCAAGGTGGAGGCTACTACATGGGAGTAGCTATGGTGATGGCTGCAGTGTCCAGGACAGATACAGGAAGTGGGCAACAGCGTGAATCTCCACTCTGTGCAGGGGCAGTTTGGGGCCTGGGCTCTTACACAGGCCTGTGAGGGCAGTCCTAGGCCTGATCTTGGCCAGGGCTCCCTCAGGGTTCCCAGGTGGTTAGCACGGGCCTGAGCTTGTACTCCCGCTGGTGGGCAGAGGCTCTGGCGCTGAACTGGAGGTGGTCCCATGCCTATAAATGTATTCTTTTGGAGGAAGATAAAATGTAAAAAATAAAACTCAAGATGAGAGCTCTTGGGAGAAGTGGGGGAGGAGGAGCAGAAGGAGGAGATGAGGAAAAGGAAGAACAGGAAGAAAAAGAGGAGGAGACAGGGGGACAAGATGAGTCAATTTTTGACTCTTGTATTTTTGGAGTTAAGACATGGCGAAGACTTTGGGAGACTACATGACCTTAGAGCCAGTTCCCCTACATAATGCTGGGATGATGTCTACAGGAACATGGGAGGAGCAGAGGAGAATTAGAGGGAAAGTGAGAAGGTAATGGATCTTGGGTGGACCAAGTTCTGGGATTTGAAAGGAGTGCATGTGTGGGGGATCCTCTAAGACATGGGGATTTGAGAGTCGGAAAGGACTCCTTGTCACAAGTAACTCACAGGTAAGCAGACATCTCAAAATAACACTAGCTATGACCTTTCCTATTGTTGATATAGGGCTCTTTACATTTGCATGATTATTGAGAGAAAGGAAAAGAGGAAAGGAGACCCTAAGTATTGGTGCTTCCTAGACACTTACTATAATCCAGAGATTTCTACCCCAACAGAAGACTGGCATGTTTCTAGGTCAATATAAATCCTTCTATTATAATAATGTACAGAATATTATTATACCCAAAGCACAATCATGACAGTCAACATTACAATCCGTATAGATAACCTTTTTGGAATTTGCCTGCTTCCAGAATGTGCTTTTATATATATAGTTGCTCTCAAGCTCCTTTGCAAATAAACAAAAGTAACAGTTTTGAAAGCTCAGAGATTCACATGCCTTCGTTTCTATTAAAACCTAATCTGAACAAAATATACCAATCTAGTTCCACACTAGGTTGAAATGTGACTTCATTTCTAACCTGCCAAATAGCCTAATTTAAAAAATAGCATTGCACAAATAAAGTATCTCTTTATGACTTCCAGTAATGAATTCCATTTTGCTATTTGCATCTATTAAAAAGAATTATAACTCATGGGTAAAAAAAATTTGCAAATATGCATTGACCTTATTTCTTGTATTGTTTTACTTTTATTTCTCTTAAAGTTTATGCTGGTAATTCAGTCCTTAACTCTGTCCTTGCTGCTCCGCTGAGAGCCCTCTATCCCAAGTGGTCAGCGTCCTCCTCACTGTCAAACAGTGCATTCCTTCTCTGACTTCTTCATGGTACTTACTCTCCCATTGCAGCGGACCTTAATGTTCTTGCTCTCCTTTTTGATATCCCTCTCTCTCTTTACTGTTAATAACTGTGACACCAAGGTGCTTGCCAGTCACCTCCTCTGATGTTTCAAACCACCCCACATAGAAGCAGTGGGGCTTGTCTTGCCTCTATCACTCCCTGGGGTGGCTTAGTAGCCACCAGGGGCTGCCCAGATCTGTACTGTTAGTGTTCCAATGGCCCCAGTGGATAACAAAGTCTAGCAGTGGTAATGGTTTGGATTGAGATGTCCCCTTGGCCAAGGAAGCCTAAGGCAATAGCTTTAGGTAGGGCAGAAAGGTTTGGGAATCATGGCCTTCCTATATTCAGGAAATTTCTTTCCTTCCAGTAGGAAATACTTAAGAACAGCTTTCATGTTTGGGTCTGCCTCACTGCCTCGTGTCCCTTTGCTCTGACATGTGCCTTGTTTGTGCAAACAGGAATATTTCTCTCTCTCTCTCTCTCTCTCTCTCACACACACACACACACACACACACACACACACGCTCCTGCCCCCCTCCTGTGCTTGGATTGTAGCCTCTTTCTAAATTACTCTCCTTCCCTTCTCCTTCCTAATTCTACCTTCTCAGGTTTAATCCTTGATTCAATATTTGGATGACACACTGCTACCTCCTATGAAGGGATTCCTGATAGCTCCAACTGGATTATAATCTTGCTTGAGTTTTCATTTAATTCTTCTCTTATGACCTTGACTCTACTAGACTTTACAGTTTTAGATTATAATTTGCATATTTATTTGTAAAAAAAACTCTCCATTTTTTTAAACTGATGATCCCACAGGGAAATGTGTTCTTCTTATCCTTTTATCTCCTTAAGATCTAGTCCAGTGCCTTTCACATAATAGATATTTACTGCTTTTGGTAGGATTAGTAATTATTCTTATATGATATGTAAAAGTGTTATAAAAATGATGATGCTTACCAGACGCTGGGGGAAGCGGGATGGGAGAGATTGATCAATAGCAGGTACAAAGTTACAGCTGAACAAGAGGAATAAATTCTGGTTCTATTCCACAGGAGGGTGATGATGGGCAACAATATTGACCTAAGTATTTCAACATAGCTAGAAGGGTTTTAAATGTTCTTGCCACAAGGGTATAAATGTGCATATGCTAATTAGCCTGATTTGTTCAATACACAAAGTATGCATATACCAAAATCACACTGAATGCCATAAGTATGTACAATTATTATGTATCAAACACAGAACATACAAAAGAACAAAAATGCAAAAAATCAAACTTAATGCAAAAAATCCACAATGATGAAAATATCACAATTTTGTTGAAGAAACAGGACTAGAAACAATGCTGTGTTAAGTCCTATTGTATTTTTAGGCCAAATGAAAAAAGTCAAAGACTAACCCTTAGTTTTTAGTCTTGGATTTGACTAGATAAGAATAACTTAAAAATTCCTTCCTCAGGATAGTAGAGTAAATCAGGCATTATTACCCTATGTACATATATGGCTACACATCTAGTGTGATTCTACATCATGTACAACCAGAAGAATGAGAAATTAAACTCCATATATGTATAATATGTCAAAGTGTATTCTACTGTGATGTATAATGAATTAGAAAAAAAAAATACAGAAGACCACTTATGACTCTGTTAAACAAGTACTATTATCATTATTGTTCTTTTTTTATATATGAGAAAACAGGCTTAGTTGTTTTGACAAAGTTACTAAAATCACGTGGTATTTTTGTATGGCAGAATCAAGATTTGAGTCTGGATCTGAACTTCAGAGCTCTTAAAACAAAATAGAATTTACAATTTTATAATGTATTTTGGAGAAAAAGCTAAGAGAAAATAAATCAAGAAAATAAAACTGTTAATAAAGTATACAATTATATATACAAGTATATAAAGTATATAATTATGTATATATGTTTATATTTATATAAACTCTTCAAAGTTTCTGGAAAATTATAGAAGCTTTTAATTCTATCCAGCAGAGGGCAGTGGCACCTAAGCAAATAGTTGGAAGTTTTTTACTGTTAACTTCATCAATCATTGCCATGAAATTTTGAGGGGGATTATCTGGAAGGTGAACAATGTTTGAAATGGAAAATGGGTGTGCTGTGCAACCTGTGGAACCCAGGTGCCAGCTCTTACAAACTGCCTTACATACAGCATTCATTTTGATAGATACATTCTTGCAGATTTGATTTGAAATGTCGCCAAATCCAGGACTTCCAAGCCAGGAAGCCATGTGGGAAAGAACATTTTATCATCATTTTGGGGCAGTTTTTAGAAGCAGCTCTCAATAATTTTCTGATTTTTTTCTTCATTTTCTTCCCTTTCCTTCTTTCAGTATTAGAATTGGAGACTAGGAAGGGAAACAAGATATTATGGAGACAGGTACAAACCCACTCATTGGCAATATGAGGAAGCAGACACAGGAAAAATTGGTTTATTCATTTATTATTTCACTTATTCAATCATTCATTGTCTTGCTTATTCAGGATTTCACAAGCTTTATTGTCAATCATGTGACAAGTATTGTACTGGGACAAACAGGAGCAATGACTAATAAATCACAATGCCCATATTTCATGAACAAGTACTTGAGAATAGGAAACAGTGACAGAAATAGACACAAAATAAAATAAGTTTATGTGCAGAGGTGTATGCCAAACGTCTGAGAACTTGGTTGAACCACAGTTAATAGGTCCCCATATGTTTACTGTTAAGAGTACTTCATACCCACTCTATGGTCTAAGATATGAGGTTTGATACTTTGTTTTTATTTGACTCTGACTTTAGCACAAAGAATACCTCTAACTAACCTTCATGCATTTCCCAGGTTCTAGTTAAATGGGGATATCCAGCAGATATGTTTATTGCTGACCATCTGAGAATCAGGAGAGAAAGGCCATTCTCCAGACAAATCATCTAGACATGTAGTTTGTAAACTATGTCCTATGAAGCTCTAGAATAGTATTTCTACAGGGCAGTCTGTATCACCTGCATCAAATACTTTGGAGTACTTTTAAAATTTTTCCTTCCTGGAGACATATAAAAACAGAGTTTGGAGGGCTCTGGTGGAGGAGGGAGGTTGGCAACCTACTCTTACACAAGTGTGCCAGGCAGTTTTGTCTCAAAAGCCCAGATGCTCTGTCCCTTGCCTCTGCTACCTCTTGTACATCCTTCAACCAGAAAGTCTATTTTTTTCTGACATGCGGATTCCATGAAGTTTTTGTCTATTATGTCCACTGCTGTGTCCTCAATACTTGGAACAACATATCCTATACAATAAATAGTTGTTGACTGAATATATTGAATTTATAGAGATTGTTCTGTCAATTGGGGTTTTACCTAAAAGTTCATTTTGATCAAGATTTCTAATGGTAAAAAAATAAAAGTCCATGGTTTGGATCATCCCCTTTTCTTAGAGAAAGAAAACAAAGATATCTGTGAGTCTTTAGAGCCCTTCTTAGATACTACTTATGTTGGGTATAGAACCTTTTATACTGACTTTTTTTTTCCTTTTCTTTTTTTTTTTTTTTGCAGCACTGGGGATTGAACCCAGAGGTACTCTATCACTGAGCTATCTCCACAGCTCTTTTTAAATTTTTATTTGAGACAGGGTCTTGCTAAGTTGCTGAAGACAGGGTCTCTCTAAGTTGCTGAGGCTGATCTTGAACTTGGCGATCCTCCTGCCTCAGCTTCCTGAGTGGTTGGAATTACAGGCATGTACTTATTGCTATGCTTTTAAGGCCATGTTCCCATTGCATTCCAAGTAATAGTCTGTTAGGTATAAGTATGATCACTTCATTTATTTCAGTAGAGAATGTAATTTGCCAAATGTCAAGTGTCAGTTACTGTTAAGCTTGATTTCTATCCAACTATCCCACTACTTTGTGGACACTAGCTCTTAGTGCTGTACTGTCTGATACTTTGGATTCAAGTTAGGGAATAATGATGAGATTTGCTGTGTGTAGCATTTACATTGACAGCACTGGAGCTGGAGGTAGGCCCTTCCACTTGGACTCTTAAGTTGCATTCAATGGTGAGTTTTTTAAAAATATTTTTATTTTATTTATTTATTTTTATGTGGTGCTGAGGATGAAACCCAGTGCCTCACATGTGCTAGGCAAGTGCTGTACCACTGCATTGTAACCCCAGCTCAATCTTGTTTTAGTCAGCTTTGTCACTGCTATGACTAAAAGAACCAACAAGATCAACTGTAGAGAAGGTAAAGTTTATTTGAGGGCTCATGGTTTCAGAGGTCTCAGTCCATAGACAGCAGGCTCCATTCCTTAGGCCTCAAGGTGAGGCAGAACACCATGGTGGAAGAATGTGGCAGAAAGAAGCAGCTCACATGATGATCAGAAGCAGAGAGAGAGACTCCACTTACCACATACAAACTATATACCCCAAAGGCATGCCCCCAGGGACCCACCTGCTCAGCCACATCCTACTCACCTTACTGTTAACTTCAGTTACCACTCAGTTAATCCCGCCAGGAGATTGATTCACCAATTGGATTAAGGCTCTCATAACCCAATCATTTCTCCTCTAAATCTTCTTGCATTGTTTCACACATGAGCTTCACACATCCAAACCATAACAAATGGCCTTTCCCATATTTACCAGGGAGAGCCCTTGCTTTTGTGACCCAGGCGCCCACTTTGACAACTGGAAGTTAATCACTTATTCATCCACATATCTGTTCTCTATAAGCAAGATTGAGCATATCTATGAATACCTCTGTTCAGGTTTACAGATACATCTGAGTAGTCTTTGTGTATCAATGGGAAGAATGTACCAGTTATTTTAAAATGGAACTGCTGGGTTTGTGTGGATGCATCACTAAAAGTGCAGACTTTGAATAGAGAAAGTAGAAAAGGAAGTAGTCTTTATTTCTAATTCTTTCTTCTAACTGTAGAGATAAACTATTAAAAAAAAACTACAGAGATAAACTCTCTTTCTATGAATTGGGGACATAAATTAGGAAGGAGATAGGATGAGGGGAAGGGAGCAATGTGGAGTAAAAACAAAAAATGGCTTGGAGATTACCTTCATTTAGGTTTCTCCAAAGCAGATGCTGAGACAAGGATTTGGGGGCCAGCAGTAGCCAGTAGATGATCCTAAGGAGGCACTGTGAAGGAGAGGGAAAGTGAGACCCAGAAGGGATCCTCCCCTTACAGGTGGGTGGAATGGGTCTCTGAACGCCATCAGTAATGACAAGGTGAGGTTATCCACCAACTCCACCTTCTACCCCTCAGTAGGTAAGGGTAGCTGCTGAGCATTTACTTCCTGATACTTCAGCCTGTATCTTTCCTGGCCTTGTGCAATCAGAGGATGGCCTCAAGTAAAGGATGCTGCAGGAAGTTGTCACAGTGAATGAGAACTGTACAGGTGATTCTGGGTAGTGGAGGGGGCCTGGCGTTGAGAAGATATATGTGTATGTGATAATTTTATGTGTTGGCTAAAGTGTGTTTTTGGGTGAGATTGGCCTTTAAACAAGTGGACTCTAAATCAAATCGCCTTCCATAATGTGGGTGGGCCTCCTTCAATTAGTTGAAAGCCTGGGTAGAACAGTAAGATCTGCCCTTTGTCTTCTGAGTAAGAGAATCCACTAACTCACTGGTTTGGGACTTCATCTACAGCTTTAGCTCTTACTCTCACCAGCTTGTGGGCTGGAATCTTGGCTCTCCCTGGCTTTTCTCTTCTACCTGCTCACTCTGCAGATTTGCGGACTTTCCAGCCCCCATAATCATAATAAAACCTCCTCATCAATGAACTTATATCCTGTTTCTCTGGAGAATTCTGTCCATACAGTATGCCTGTGCTTGATTTCTTCTGGTTAGGGATGAAAGTACTAAGGTTTATTTTTGACGAAAAAGGCAAAACGTATTGTTTTACCTATTTAGTTTTAATTATGAAACAGATTGATGTTCTGGTAATGATTTCTGAGAATTGCAAAACATTTTACTTAATTATTTAAAAAATGATAATCCACAGTACAAACCCAGATACTCAACACTTTTAAGACCAACTACCACTGTTGACAGCAGTGTTCTCATTTTAGAAGTTTTATTCTGCATGAGAGGGGTATACAATGGTACAAATTTGTGCTTTGTTTTTTACTTTTATTTCTTGGTATAGTATATAAGTAAGCTACAATTTCTTTTACAGTAGGTTTATCTCACAGTACATTCTGTATACGAAGCACATTACTGTTGAAGTTATGTTTGGCCCTTACCTGTTATTGCTACCCAGAGTAATTATAGTTAGAATAAATTTATTGTTTCCTAGTAAGTACTAGGTGCTTTACTCTTATCTCTGGTTCTTTCAGTTCCCAAGTCCCAGAAAACAACTCTTAAGAATAACTCTGGATGCAGGTTGGCAAAATAATTGCTCTTATTTGCATAGTCTGAAATCTCTCTATTACATATACAACAGTATTTTGCTATATGTCAGTATTAAGTTGGAAACCCTTGAACATCTGAAAAGGCTAAGCCTGATAAGAAGCATTAAATATGAACTTATTTTCTACATTAAAAAGCTAATTTTCAGAGCAGCAATTTGTATGAAGCAAATAATCAGATTATTCCTTTTATCTCTCAGTGTTTCCCAGATGGAATAGCCTATGTAATAGTATATTATGCAGCTTGAGTTGGATGTACATCAAAACCATTAGCTTACTTTAAAAGCTCCACTGGGCTCAGCAGCACATGGTTCCTTCTCCAAAATAGATCATATGCTATGCCACAAAGCAAATCTTAGTAAATACAAAAAAACAGATATACTACCCTGAATTCTGTCTGACCATAATGGACTAAAACTTGAAATCAATGATAGCTTTAAAAAAAGAAGACATTATAACACCTGGAGACTCAACAATTTGCTATTGAACAATGCATGGGTAACTGAAGACATCAGGGAAGAGATCAAAAACTTCTTGGAGGTAAATGAGAACTCTGATACAACATACCAAAATCTCTGGGACACTATGAAGGCAGTGCTAAGAGGAAAGTTCATAGCACTAAGCTCATTTATTCAAAGAGCTAAAAATCAGCAAATCAA
>PVHX01017821.1:0-38822 GCA_004024805.1 Geosciurus inauris | reverse complement strand
TTCTTCTCTTAGAATAATATCCCATTAACTTCCTTTCAGAATGAGATGTAAGAAATGATGAGGTTGAATGTCTGTCTTCTCTCAAGAGAAATGGACCATTAGCAGCTGATGCTAAACACTTAAATCAAGGTAATAAAAATCTGGTTCTATGATGGCAGAAACTTGACACTTATGCCACCAGTCATTTGCTAATTGATCATAAAACTCTTTCCCACTGAGGCTAGAGGTGCTTTCCTCAGAAGCTTTCTCAACATGGTGTTTTAGGTAGTGACTGCTACCCAGTCAGAACTGATACTTAAAATGAAATCTACTTGCTACCTGGGGTTTTAATGGATCCCTTTTAAGAGTGTGAATTATAGCTGATAGAAATGTTTGGAAGCACAACCATTTCCTCTGAAATAATGCCACATAGGCAGTTGTTCAGATTCCATGTGTATAGTTCAGCAATATCTTGAAGGATTGCTCATCATTTTATTGGGGTCTCTCAATTACAGAAAGAGGCCAAGATTTTTGCATCAGATAGACATGAACTTAACTTCAGTACTATAACTTAATACATGACCCTGGGACAATTATTTAACTCCTTTGAATCTTGTTTTACACAAATGTAAAATGGGAATAACAATGCCTACTTAACAGGCTTTTAATGAAAATTAAATAAGATATTGTGACTGATAAGCTTTAATATTATCTGGTCATAGTAATTACTAAATTAACATCTTCTATTTAAAAATACCTCCTCAAAATAAGATTACATCTGTTCATTTAACCCTGTTGTAAAGGGCAAAAACAATTGACATAAGAAATGTTCACTTGGAAAAAAACCTTATAAATCATTGAATCACTGACTAAGAGTCCTACAGCTATAAAGAACTAATCGGTGTCTTAGATTTGAGTAGGCAAAGATACTAATTCTGCTGTATGTAACAGTATTGTTTCATCACTTTCTTTGACTCAGTTTTCTGGCTTCTTAAGTGGTACTACATAATAGGGAAAAACTTTCTTGCTCACTCTTTCAAAATAAAATAGAATCATTCTAAGTATAGATTTCCACCAGATATTTGATCTGTCTAGATTTGCAGTCTAGAAGAAATAAGTTCCATCCAAATTTTTATATCAAATATAAATTATAAAGTAGTAAAAAATGGCCTAAGGTCTACAGTGCATTGATATTTTCAGCTTTTATTACCATTTTATTTCAAACAGATTGTATTTGGAGGACACTGAATATATTCTGCATCCATGAGAAGATGACTTATTCTATCAGAGCTGTGACAACATTCACATGAATTTTTCCAATATTTTCCTGTTTAGTAGCATCCCTTTAGTTTTGCATATTATTTTGTAATTGAAAAACACTATATTCCATTACTCTTTGTGTGTGTGTGTGTGTGTGTTACTGAGGAGTGAACCCAGAGTTCTGAGCATACTAGGCAAGCACTTTACCATTGAGTTATATCCCCAGTCCCTCCACTGTTTTCTTTAATTTTTATTTTTTTAACTCATACAATAGTTCTGTGAGTTACTGTGGACAAATATTATTATCTTTCGGCATATATATGTAAAAATTAAGTTCAAGAAAGGTTAAGTGTTTGAGGTAAAAATACTTATGTACAGTAGAGTCCAGAGTAGAAATAAGTTGTATATATGAAGATTCAAATTGTAAATGCACTCAAATAAATAAAACACACCCAGAGCCCAACTGCAGTCAACAGAACCAGTAAATATTATTCCATTTCTAGGTAAGGAGAACATCTAAATCTCCTTAAACTCAATTTATTTTGAATCTGAGCAGTATATTTTCCTTCTTATTTTCACCTCAAGTTAAATGCACGCTCTCCTGGATCTCAAAGAAGTATTTACTTGAAGTAGGATCAAATGCATTGTCTATTAACCATTCAGAAAGCCCTGAAAAATTCCAAATTCCTGTCAGCAGACAATCTCTAAGGGCTAGAGGAAACCCTGCTATATTTTGCTTTTCTGGAATAAAGTGCTGAACTACTATTTTTAAAATTAATATCATGGTAATCTTTTAGACAAATGTATGGATTAGGACCTCAGATACTAAATTACTTCAAAGTATGTGAGATTTTATTTGACTTATAAAAGTCTCATAAAAATGATCCAGAGTTCACAAAGTAAGAAGGCCTTGAAAATGCATGTTATCAAAAGCTGGGAATAAGTTTAAAAAATGCTAAATAACAATATAATGAAAATTTCTAGTGAGATGGGGTCAAGATTAATGATTAGATTTTAAGATATTCATAGTTTGAGTGTTTTAGGAAGAGGACAGAGGTTCTAATTAACTTTAGACTTTTATAATGTAAATATGAATTTAAAAACTATCATTAAAACAAAACAAACTATCACAACCACAACAATAAATCTAAGGGTAACCACTACATATTTAGAAATAGAAAGACTGATATTAAAATTAAGACCAAGGAAAATGCAGAATTAAGGAAAGTCAAATAAATATCTTTAGAAGGCTATATAAGAGCAACTAGGAAAATAAAAATACAATAACTAGAAAAACCAAAAAGTCAGAAATGATTATGAACATACAAGAATACATGTAAGAACAGATCAAATACAAAAGTTTCGATTTACCTGTTGTATGACAAAGGCTATCATATTTGGGGAAAATCCATTTATATTCTTCTTAAAGAGAAAAACTATACAACAAATTCATACAGAAAATTTAGAAACAAGTTAGAAGAAAATATAATCTATAACTAAAGAAATGTAGTTTAGAATTATGGATTTCCTAAAGAACAGAAAGTCAAAAGCATTATTAGGAAGACAGATAGACATTGCCAAAAAGGTGGCATTCATAAACTTGCAAATACCTAATAACATAGCTTGAATTATACTTAGCAATATTAGATTTTTAGGACACCTGGTTTCAGCTTTAATATGTAAAGAAGTTGGAACTGTCTCATTTGTACAGCAAGAAAAAAGCTATGTAAATTAAAATTAATGCCTTTCTTTGGGCCATGTACAATTGAATTCATAGTAAAGACCACCACATTGAAATCTGGAGACATTTATAAATACAGAAGATCGTACTTGAGATCAATTTAAGTGGATCAGAAGCTGCTAAAGCAATAAAGTTAAGAATGATTAACTGGTAATATTGATATATATCAGGATGTTTACTGTGCACTAGCACCAGTGTAATGATTTCCTGGGACTCCAATCATACTGAATGAAGCCAGGCAGTTTCATGGGATTTCACTCCTGGAAACCTATCGAGCCATCCCCTGGATATTAATTTTTTCTCATGTTTCTGGTGGGGTGAGGGTAAAAGTAACAACTTTAAAATATGTTCTCCATAAGAGAAGTTTTACCAGATCCTTATCTATCCTAAAAGCAGGACAATTAGTCTTTCTCTAGACTGTTTTACTCACATACGGGGAAAAATAAGGCTGAGAAACACTTTTTAAAAACCACAGCCCAGCCATTCAAGTATCACTGTAAGAGTGAAATTTTATCATAATAGAACAGATGATTCTCCTCTCCCATACCTTACTACCACATCAACAGGACACCAGTACAATAACAGTGAATTACAACTGAAAGACTTAGTTTTATTTGGGAAGGAGTTCTTGAGAAAACTAATCATCACAACAACAAACAAAAGAGAGTAGAAAATAAAACATGTGCAGATATATTTAAAAGCTCTGAATCCTTATGGCTACAGCCACCATTGTACATAGCCCAAATCTTAGTCAAATTAACATAAAAACTGACATTGAATGCATATTTATCTCCATTTCTGTTACCTGATATATCATGTCTGACTTTTAACACTAACTAAAATATTACAAGGAGTGCTAAAGGAAAATATTCTTCAAAGAGATACAGCAAGCATCAGAACCAGACTAAGATATGACACATATGTTGAAACTTCAGAGTATTTAAATATTTTCTATTAATACATTAAGAATTTTAGTGAAAAAAAAGAGACAATATGGAATAACAGATAAGCAATGTAAGAAGAGAAATAGAAAATCTGAAAATCAAGGTAATTGAAAGTAAATTCTATAAATTAAAAGCACTGTAAGTAAAACAAACAATACCTTTGAGGAACTAGATCCAGCCAACAAAATTATTGGAGAGTTTGAAGATATTCAAGTAAAAATTAAACTGACATACAAAGAGAAAAATAATGAATAAAGCAGAATATCTAAGATCTGTTGGACAACTTCAAAACATATGATGTGTGTAAGAACAGGAATGCCACAAAGTGAAGGAGAAAAAAAATGAAATATTTGAAGTAACAATGGACAAATACTTTTCCAAATTATTTACAGACACCAATCAGCACCCTCAGAAAACACCAGAGAATAAATATCATATATTCTATGCCCAGGAATATTATACTCAAAGCGCAAAGAGAAGATTTTACCAAATCCTTACCTATCCTGAAAGCAAAAGTAAGAAGAAAAATGCAAATAGTAAAAATTAGGGCAGACATCAGTGAAATGAAAAGCAGAAAAACATAAAAATTTTAAGAGTTGATTCTTTTCAAAGTAAAGTTGATAGATCTCCAGCCAAGCTATTCAAGAAATGAGAGAAAAAAACCAATTAGTGATATTAGAAATGAAAGAGTAGGCATGACTACTAATTACACAGTTATAAGAGATAATACAGGAATATTGTGGATACATCTGAGGCCACAAATTTTATAATGTGGATAAAACGGACCACTTTCTTGACAGATACAAACTACAAAAACTCACACAATTAGAAACAAACAATTATTATAAGGTTATAGCTATTAAAAATTTGAAGAAAAACTATAGAACAAAATCTCTCGTGAAGATACATGCAAAATATTCAACAAAATATTAGCAAACTGAATAAAAATGTTTAAAAAGAATTAGATGCTATGAAAAAATGTAGTTTATTTCAGGAATGCAATACTGGTTCAATATTCAAAAATTAATCAATATAACCTACTACATCTGCAGGTTTAAAAAAATCAAAATCATATCAAGTGATGCAGGAAAATCACTTAACAAAATCCAACACTCACTATTGATAAAAATTCTCAGATAAATATTAATATGGGAATTTCCTTAGTTTAAAAGTTGTATCTTAGAAAAACTCTAGCATCACACTTAATGGTGAGAAACTGGATGATTTCCTACATTATGACAAGTCAAATCCATTCCCTCTTGCTAATCCCATTCAACATGATATTGAAATTTTTAGTTAGAGCAGTAAGGCAATTTTTTTTTAAAAGAACAGAGATATAGAAAGAAGAAATAAAACTGTTCACAAATAACATGATTGACTATGTAGAAAATTCTCAGCAATCAACAAAATACTCTGAATTAATGAGAGATTGTAGGAAGTTTACAAGCTAGATGCAAGTTTAATATGCAGAAGTCAAGGCAGGGTTGTAGCTCAATGTAAGAGCAGTTGCCTGTCACGCACAAAGTCTTGGGTTTGATTCCTAGCACCAGAAAACAAACACAAAGTCAGTTGTTTCTTATATGATAGCGATGAACAACTATAATATGAACTTAAAAAGCACAATATTTACAATAGCATCAAAGCATGAAATGTAAATTTAAAAAAGCATGTTTAGCAATGCCAATCAAAAATAAGTTAATAAAGGATTGAAATAAAGATTAATAGAGGTGAAGAGAGTGAATGGGGAGGGAGCAGGAAAGGGAAAGGGAGGAAGGAAATGGGGATTGAAATCAAATTCCTTGCATGTATTATTTTGTCAGAATGAATACAAATACTATATATAATTAAAATGCTCTAAAAAAAAGTATGTTTGGGGTCGATTTGGAGAAAACTACAAAATGATGGTGAAAGAAATCATGGGACTGAATTAAAAGAGGTATATTTCACATTCATGAATTGCAAGACTCCATATTGTTAAGATATCACTTCTTGCTAACTTTATCTGCAGATTCAATGCAATCTCAAAAATTTTTTATTAAATTTATTTTCAACTAAGGTACAACAGAAATCTCATCAAGCACCCAGGTGCAGTGGCGCATGCCTGTAATCCCAGATCTTTGGGAGGCTGAGATAGGAGAATGGCGAGTTCAAAGCCAACCTCAGCAATGGCGAGGTGCTAAGCAACTCAGTGAGACCCTGTCTCTACATTAAACACAAAATAGGGCTGGGGATGTGGCTCAGTGGTCAAGAGCCCCTGAGTTCAATCTCCAGTACCAAAAAAAAAAAAAAAAAAAAAACCTCATCAAGCTATTTATAGATACAACACACTGACTTTAAATTGTATATTGAAAGGCAAGTATCCCAGAGTAACTAATACATTATTGAAGAACTATAAATTTGGAATACTTGCATTACAAACTTCAAGATCTATTGTATAGCACAGAGCCTATAGTTAACAATACTGTATTATATACTTAAAATTTGCTAAAAGTCTACAACTTATCTTGTGTTCTTCCTATCATCATCATTATCATCATCATCATAATCATTAATAAATTAATGGGAGGAAACTTTTGAATATATTTATGACATAGATTGTGGTGATTATACCACACATATATACTTGTCTCTAAGTTTATCAATTTGTATACACTAATTATGCACAATTTTCTATGTGTCAATCAGCATCAATAAATAAATAGCCAAAGGGAAAATTTAAAAAATAAAATTTATTAAAGAGGTATAGAAATCAAGACAATGTGGTTTACTAATAGAAACAAGTATTCTGTATTAATCTAAGATGTTTATAGGCAAAACTGGATATAGGTAATTTCTTAAATCCAAAATAGTACTACAAAATAAAATCTTCATTAAAAACATGATTTTAACTATGTAGCTAAAACTTGTAACACAAATATGTGGATTCTTATCTTTGACAATTAGAGAGTTCATATTCTTTCCAAAGACACATGAAACATATGCAAATATTAATATGAAAATATTAATGGTTGGAATGAATTAAGGCCATACAGAACATATTCTCTAGCCAAAATGAACTTAAGTTGTCAATGTATGCGAAGTAGTTACATAAATGTAACCTAGCCAGGTATGGTGGCACAGGCCTGTAATCTCAGCAGCTTGAAAACCTGAGGCAGGAGAATTGCAGGTTTGAAGCCAGCTTCAGCAACTTGGTGAGGCCATAAGCCACTTAGTGAGATCCTGTCTCTAAATAAAATATAAAAAGGGCCAGTGATGTGGCTCAGTGGTTAAGTGCTCCTGGGTTAAAAAATTCTCAGTACCAAAAAGAAATAAACAAACAAACAAATAAACCATATAAGTGTTAAAACAAAAATTATCCCAAAGAGCTAATTTCATGAAGAGGAAATTATAGTGGTAATTATTAAACATTTAAAACTGAAGAATAGGGGTAAAAAACTACTTTAAAACTTACATGATTATGCTAAAATAGGTATTAGATGGAAACTTATGGTTTAAATATATTTAAAATTAGTAATATTAAAATAATATGAATATGTAGCACAATAAATCAAGAATATACAGAACAATACAATGTAAAATGAGAAAAGAAGGAAAAAGAAGTTTGTGGAATAAAAATTTTTTAAGGAGGATATTAAAATACTTTTTCATTAATGTGCAAGAAAGAAAGATGATAATAGGATGCATGAAAAATTAAAAATAATTTAATTATTTTAAAATATATATGTTAACAAAATTATAAAAGTTTATCAGAAGAAGATTAATAATAACATGACAAAAGATTGAAATTTTAGAGTGTTTGGAATAATATATCTGATTTAATGAATTAGAAAGTATGACATACCAGATTAAACAAAGAAGGAAACTGGTTTGTTAGTAGAAATACTTCTTCCTTTTCCCTACTCCTTCTTGTGATTGTAAAAAAAAAAAAATTGTTCTGGATCAGATGATATTATAAGCAAAAATGTCACAGTATTTTAGGAGAAACTAATCTATACTTTGTAAAAGACAATGACTTGATATTATCTATATCTATACCTATCTAGATATACTTTGATAGGTAAATACATTTGTCCCCTAAAAAGCACTTATTCCTGGAGTAAAAAGGTAATTCAGCATCAGAAAATAAATTTCACTATATTAACACATTCAATGAAAATAGTTTTAAAATACATTATAGTTGATGAAATTCAACATTCATTTGTCATAAAGGGAGAGTTTTCAAGTAAAATGAAAGAATGGACCATTAATCTGATAGAGGATATCTACCCTAAACCAAAAATAGATAGATATAATAATATAACATTAGAACAACTCAAATTATAAGCAGGGTTGAGACAAGAATATCTATAATTCTGGTATTTGATATTATTCTGCAAGTCATATCCTATAGAATAAGATTGGAAAAGTAGTTTTATGTGGGGTCTTTGAAAATGACAAAGTAAAAGTATTATTTTCATTGTTATTATTTTCTACAGAAAATTATTATTAAAAATATTAAGTGTTTAGCAGATAAAAGTTATCCCATGAGGCTGAGACAGGAAAATTGTGAGTTCAAAAGCCAGCCTCAGCAAAAGTGAGGTGCTAAGCAACTCAGTGAGAACCTGTCTCTACATAAAACACAAAATAGGCCTGGGGATATGGCTTAGTGTTAGGGTACCCCTGAGTTCAATGCCTTATACCAAAAAAAAAGTTATCCCACATATTCAAAGACTGGAAGAATTAATATTTTTAAAATGCCCATACTATTAGAAGAAGTCTACAGATTCCATGCAGTTAATTTACATATCCCAATAATACATTTCAAAGAAATAAAAAAAATCAGACTAATATTCATATTGGCCACCAAAGATCTAAATTGCCAAAGCAACCTCAAACAAAAAGAACAAAGCTGGAAGCACCATACTATCTGCTTTCATAATATACTATTGAGCTATAGTAATCAAAACAACATGGTACTGATATAAAAAGAGACACATAGATTAATGGAACAGAAAAAGAGCTCAGAAATAAATTCACACACACTTATAGCCAATTGATCTTTGAAAAACATTTCAAGAACATGAAATCAGGAAAAGACAGTCTTTAAATAAATGGTCTTGAGAAAACTGAAGAGCCAAGTGTAGAAAATATTTGAACTCTGATCTCACACTATATAAAAGTCAACTTTAAATACAACATCTCAAACTCTAATCCTACTGAAAATGGGAAAAATCTCTTCAATGTGAATCTGGAAATGACTTTTTTTATATGACCCCAAAAGCACAGGAAACAAAAGCAAAAACAAAGTGGGATTATATAAAATTAAAAAGCTTCTGCTGCAGATGTGGTGGCACATGTCTGTAATCCCAGCAGCTCAGGAAGATGCAAGTTCAAAGCCAACCTCTACAATTTAGCAAGACCCTGTCTCAAAATATATGTGTGTGTGAGTGTATGACTGGGAATGTGGGTCAGTGGAAAATCTCCCCTGGGTTCAATCTCCAGTGCTAAAATAAATAGAATTCTGCAAAGCAAAGGGAAGAATGAATAGAATGAAAAGGTAACCCACAAAAATGGAGAAAATATTAGCAAGTCAAAGTGCTGTTCAGGGGATTAATATCCAAAATATATTAGAGTCTCAACTCAATATCAAGATCACAAATAATTCAATTTAAAAAAATAAAGTGCCTAAATAGACATTTCTTCTAGGAAGGGATAGAAATTTCCAAAATTTGTATGAAAAGCTGCTTGACCACATTAATCATCAGGGAAAGTCAATCAAAATCATAATGAGATACAACTTCACAATTATTAGAATGACTATTAAGAAAAAGACACAACAAAAATTGGTGAAGATATGGAGAAATAGAAAGCTTTGTGCACTGTTAATAGGAATGTGAATTAGTATGGCAATTATGGAAAACACTATGTAGAGTACTCAAAAAATTAAAAAATAGAACTGCCATATGATTCAGTTCTACCACTGTATAAACATTGTTTTTTAAAGGGAGACTATGCAGGATTTAAAATCTATAAACCATCTACAAAAATTAATAGAATTCAAAAACATACCATACAGAAAATGAAGTTACAGAATTATGTGAAATTTAAAACACCCATGAAAGTTTTCTAAACTATGTAATATACAGCTCTATATGTACTAAAAGCTATGATTCATAGGATACACACAGAATTCAGTAGTTCTCAGAATGAGTCTAGAGACTTCTTCTGTAATATTCTATAAATTTTTATAAACAAAAGTCTCTGAAGGAACAAAATTCCAAAATAAAAAGTTTTTTTTTAAATGATATTTCTCAGGGCACACCTATGACCTAAGAATAACCAATCACAGGTGATATAAATAATCATAGATCTGTGACCTAAAAATAACCAATATAAGGTGGAATATATGAAATTAGAAACAAATTTGCCTAAATAAAAATTCAAAACTATGAAATAAAAATACTCTATGGGGGAAACATGAACCAGATTGAATCATGAATAATCAAATCACTAAAGTAGAATCTAAATTTCTTATATTTTACCAGAACTCTAAATAAAAAAATTAGACAGTTAAAATAATTAAAGTCTAAAAGGGAGAACAGATTGTAGCTATCCAAATTAAACATAATATGAAGCCCAGAAGGCAGAGCAAATATTGAAATTATAAATAAAATTAATAAAATTAACAATCAAAAAGACCTGAAAGCAAATCTTCCTTAGTTGAAAAGGATCCAATCATAATTAATGCAAGTATGCATCATACACTAGGCCAATAATGAAAAGAAACCAAGATTTAGATTTATTTTGGAAAAATTCTTGAATTTGAAAGCTTATTTTTTTCCTATAAGTACTTTAGAAATAAAAAAAGATTGATGGAAAATGATCAAAATCAGTTCTGTGCTTTCTGTTTATTTTTAATTAACACTATATAAGAATAAGTTCTGCAGAAAGCTGAAAAGGAAATGTTGTGAATGAGAAATAATATCAATAGCCAAAGTGGTACTTATAGGAACTGGAAAGTGACAAAAACAATAGCAATATTTTCTGAAAAGGAATGTCCCCCCTCTTTCTCTGCTTCCCAGCTCTGTAAGTTGAGCACATTTCCTCCACCATGTCCTTCCACCATGATGTTATCTTGAGCCCAGGCCAATGGACCTGGTTGACCATGGACTGAACTTCTGAAATTGTGAACCCAAGTAAACTTTCCCCCCTCTAAAAAAATGTCACTTACAAACTTCCCATACAAATTTAAGAATTTGAGGATTTTCACTAGTTACTTCAGAACATAATGCATAGAACTCAAGATGAGTTGTTTATAGAATGAAGACCTGCTGTTAAAACTAAAACCAATTGAAATATAGACTTTGGTCTAAATCATTTAAGTATGGTAATAAAACATAAAGATTTGCTAAAAATACATCTTAAATAATGTAGATAATGCAAAATGCTTCTGTAATAATTATCTTAATATAAAATTGAATGGTGAATGAATAGAAATTGTCAAGAAATGATTGATTGGTAAAAAAATGCATGCTATTCATCTCATCAGAGAGTACATAATAGATATGGTTTCATTGTTAAAATCAATATTTAGTTATGTAAGTATAAATATGCATTTCAAAAGTAAAGTAGACTTCTAGTATGAAATCAAGGCTTATATTTTCAAAATCAAGTGAAAAAAATACTGAAGGCATTTTATTTAATAAAATAAAACAGGAAAAATTGTCAGTGGCAAAGAAGCCAAAAAAAGAACACAAAGCATCAAACAGGATGACAGAAGGCACATTAAAATAGATTTATTACTTCAAAGGAATAATAGTTTCATTTCAGAATGCAAAACAATTCAAGGAGCCTAGATCCCTAAATCAGTGTCAGGAGGATATCCATTCAATCAGAAACATGTGAATTTTGCTTTATCAAATATGTTGAGCTTATTTATTACCACTGTGTTAACTAACTTACCAATACAGAAATTGGGAACTTCAAGTGGAGTGCTGTTGTAATAAAAACCTAAAATATTAATTTTCATTTTAACAATTGGATGTCAGGTAGTAAGGTAACAGATAATGGGGGTGTGAAAATGACAGTAGGTGGTATGTACTATAAATGTAATAATAAACCATTCACTAAAGTAACTTGGGAGGTATATTGTATGAGTACTTAGCCAGCATTCCTTGAAGAAAATATTGAAACCAAACTCAATAGTGTATCCTGGTGGTTATTCCTTACAAAATTTCATAAATATAATAATAGAGATGAATTCAAAGTAGTTTGCAAGCTTAAAGTGAATTGGAAGATTTTTGGAATTGGCAACTTTGCAGGTTTAGAGAAGGCCAAGTGTTTCCACACCCAATATCTTAAGAGATGAGAATGAAAAAGATGTTGAGAAGATGAGAGATCAGATCAGAAACACATCTCTTGGTTAAATAAAGTTATTGAGAATAATGATCAGATAAAAGGTATGGTATTTCCATTTCCACCCATTTGTAAGATTATTTTTAAGAAAGCTGTCATTAGAAAAGAGAGAGAGAAAGGGAGAGAGAGGGGGAGAATTTGTGTGTGTGTGTGTGTGTGTGTGTGTGTGTGTGTGAGAGAGAGAGAGAGAGAGAGAGAGAGAGAGAAAGGTGTGTGAAGGAGCAAAATAAACCAGTCAAGAATTATATCTAGGAAATGCTTATTAGTGTAGTTACTGGTACATGAACAAACTTAAATCAAATAGATTGAAATCCTTTAAAAACTCAGTGTTAAAGGAACTTGTAGTCCCATCTTACAGTATCAGGTAGTGAGCTAAAATATTTGTGGAGCTACTTAAGTTGACTTATTCCCACAAACTTCAAATTTGAATAGGAAAATAATATAAAAGAAAAATTTAATAGATGGCAGAGCCCAGGTATCGGTGATAATCAGCAAGGATGATCTCTCACTGAGTAAAATTCAGACTTAATAAAGAGACTTCTCCTACTCACAGGATAGGGAGCCTTAATAATAACTAATTTTCAAGATTTCAGTCTTTGCTATTTATTAGTAACTGATGACTAGAGCTATGATATGAATGTTTGTATCTCCTTAAATATACATGTTGAATTCCTGACCCTCAAGGTAATGATTTTAGGAAATGAGAACTTTTGTGAGGTGATTATGTCATGAGGGAGGAGCTCACATAAAAGAAGCCCCAGAGATCTACTTTGGTCCTTCTATATTCACAGCATGAAGCCTCCATCATTAACTAGATGGAGGTTCTCCACTAGACATCATATCTGCTGATGTCTTGATCTAGGATTTTTCTTCTGTAGGGCTGTGCAAAATGAATTTCTGATGATCATAAATTACCCAGTCCATGATAATTTGTTATAACAGCCTGAAGAGATTAATATGACTGTATATTTCTTTATTTCCATTTCTGGAGGGAAGGGCCTTTTTTCTTTCTTCCCATTCCTCTTTCTTTCCCCTTCCTTTACTCCTTCCTTCCTTTTTTCCTTTCTCAATGTCCTTGTACCTACTTCACTATCATATTTACTACCTGTGTGGTAGTAGTGGATACATAACTTGCCCTTAGTTCATAAGTCACCAAACTGAAAACATCACATCAATTTTTAAAGGAAAGTACTGAACATAGCCTGGATCTTCTGAAATGGAACACAATCCACTATAAGGATGAAACTTTGGCTTATCTCCATTAGGGGAAAGGTAATAATTGGGGATTTTTTTTGTTTGTTTGTATTGTTTTTAATGGTGAGTGAATTGGATAATTGGTGGCGAGAATGACAGACTGTGGCAGAAACCATGGAATCCCCTTGGTGACATGGAAAAACTGCATTTCCCAGCATAATCATCCCTGTATTTAAATAAGAACTTGTGAAGAGTCTTTCTGGCCAAGGCAATGTGCTAAAAATGAAGTTTGTGTTAAGAAACTGAGACTTTTTGAGATATTTATAAAAAGTAGATTTCAAAAATGGATAAAATATCTAGGAAAAGATACAATGGAAAAGATAGGAAAATGTAAATAGATATTTAAATATTACATATTACAACTCAAATATATAAAAGTTGAACACTTGTCTAAAATAAATGGGAATTAAATAATTATATTTAAAAGTCTTAAATAATAATGCAGGTATAGCAATAATAACAATTATGTATTAATTATCATTACATTGAAATATAAAACATTTTATCAATTAAAATGTTCAGAAATGTCAGTTTCATGAACTATTGTGTATTACACCACACAGAAACTTCAATTAATTCTAAAGTTCAGAAGTAGATGAAGGTCACATTTTTGAACCATATGCATTTAGATTTAGAAATAATAAAGTCAAATTTAAATCAAATATCAAAATATTTAAAAGAAAAAACTTTTTATAAGGTTATTTCTTAAGCAAAAATAGAAGTGATAAATCCAGTCATGGATGATTCTAAAACTAAACCCAAGGAGAAAATTAAGTGTCAAAGCTTCAGGATATGGCTAAAGTGTTGTAAACTAAAACATCACTGACTAAACCACACACACACACACACACAAACAGTGTTCAGTAAAATATAATTAGCTTCAATCGATTTTATTTTGAAATGAAGCTTATAAGTGGGCTACATAATTTAAGCATTAAAAGTGATAATTAAAAATATCAAGGAGAAAATATTGCAAAAGTAATAAATTAGTAAAGATAAAAATAAAAGTAATAAATGAGAAAATTTAAAACATAAAATTGACTTTTTTTATATCTTTATTTATTTATTTTTATGTGGTGCCGAGGATGGAACCCAGTGCCTTACACATGCAAGGCAAGTGCTCTACCACTGAGCTACAGCCCCAGTCCCACAATTGACTTTTTAAGTGAAGACATAGTTATATGTGAAAACATAAATAAAATGAGTAGTGTCCAGCAAGTCTTATCAAGAGAAAAAGAAAATATATATACATTAATAAATGTTAAAAATGTAACCACAAAGTTAGTAAAATTGTAAAATTATAATAAGCAGTTATAGAAAACTTCATGTTAAAGTTAAAACTCTTAGTGTAATAGATTTTTTAAAAATATTTTTTGTAGTTATTGATAGATCTTTATTTTATTTATATGTGGTGCTGAGAATCGAACCCAGTGCCTCACATATGCTAGGCAAGCGCTCTACCACTAAGCCACAACCCCAGCCCCATGTAATGGATATTTTTAAGAAAAATTTCACTCAAATATATCGATGAAATAGTAAACAATATCAATTGGTTTACAATGAAATAAAAGAAAAAAAGATTACCTTAAAATGTAGTATCCATGCTAAAGGCTTTATAGGAGGTGATTTCTTCTAAGTTATTATTGAATAATTAAATCTCATTTATTTATGCTGTTATTGGACCTCAAAATCTTTTGAACACTTTTCCAATTTTATAAACAAAACAGATCCTTGAAACAAAATCTGAATTTTATTTTTTATTTTAATCTTATTTATGCATAGAGAAATGTATATACTACAGTGAAAGAACAATATTGTGAACTAGTAGCATTTATTTCAGTAAGTATGTATTTTTCCTTTCTTGAAACTTCTACTTATGTAGTTCATCACATCAAGGAGAAAAAAAAGAAAACCCATATGATTATCTTGATAGATTCTGACAAGGCATATATAAAAAGAATTAATATCAGTACTTTATATAATACTATCATTTGCTAAAAATACAAATACTCATAAAATAATATGAAATAATATTCTTCTCTCAAGTTCACATATGGAGTAAATGCCATAACTTAAATGGTGGAATATAAAAGTAGTAACATAAAAGTCTGGAGCAATACAAAGATGTTTTGTATTATTTCTAAAATTTGACTGTCTTTTGGAAGTTATATATTTTATAAATAAAAAGGTATATTTCTTGAAAAGGATAAAAATAATCTACTATAATAGTACAATGTTGAAACTGAAAAATTCAAGAAAAAATGACTTAAGGTTTTTTTGCAAGAATGAAATGGTTTGAGAATGTGGTTAGTTCAAAAATTACTTTAAAAAGTTATACATATAGGAGCTGGAGGTTTAGCTCACTGGTAGAGCATGTACTTAGCATACACAGGGTCTAATGTCAATTCCCAGCACCCCAAAACAAAGAAAAAATAAAAAAGACATGCACATAGATTTCCTATAGAAACTTTAAATATATAATGAAATTGTATTACATTTTAACTAGCAATAAAAGTATAAAATATTAAGTAATATTAAATGTGCAATACATATAGGAATGAAAGAATAAAAGTTAAAGATAAATGAATTGGTTAAATGGAAGTATATTTTTGGAAAAACTGATTATAAAATGTATCTGTCAGAATAAGTTAAAAATGATGGCAAATGGGAAGGAATTATATGCTATGAATAGAGCAAGTAAAATATTTTTAATATATCAACAACAAATTTTTCTTATCATGAATAAAAATAATTCTATATTCTTAAGAGTACAAAAATTATATTGTTTTACAACATCACTATATTATTACTGCCATTGTATAGGTAAGAAAACTGAGTCCTATTATGATTTTTTAACTTGTTTTAGGTTTCCCATCCAGAACAATCTTAGTCCAGGGACCCAAATCGTGATCTGTCTGACATTAGGGCAAATATGTATTACAATAAAATCAATATTGGCTATTATTAATGTTACAAGTGAACCTGATTCTTCCTGTAATTTTGTACTACTTGAGTAGCTTTATAGCACAATCCCTGCCTCAGTACTATTTAAAATCTTCAATATTAATGTATTTTCATAACTACCTATTCTAATGCTTCAAATTCTCATGACCCTGCAATAAATAGGTCTCTGATACTTGATTTTACAATAGCCATTAATCATATTAATCCAGTAATTATTATCTGAGTTGCTACTATAAGGCTGATTCTTTTCCAGGTACTAAGAGACTAAACAATATATACAGACAAATATATTTTCCCTTGTGATATTTTATATTCTAGTGCAAATGAGATAGACAATGAACACAATACAAAAGACAATTATATATTAAATTGTAAGAGGTATGGAAAAAAGTAGGATAACAGAGGTTGACAGGGGTGGTTTGTGTGTGTGTGTGTGTGTGTGTGTGTGCAAGTGCGCACACAGCTATGTTAAAATGGGGTGATTAATGTAAACATTATTGATATGGAAAATAATTAAATAAAGACTCAAAAGGTTTGAGGAACTTAGCCATGTGGATATCTCAAGAAATAGCATTTCAGGTAGAAGATTATCCAGTTTGGGGGGGCATTTCTGCAATGATATGGGAAGAACAACAAGGTTCATATTGATGGAAGTAAGTGAGGTGAAAGAGGAAACAAAAATGAGGGTACAAAGCTAACGAAAGTTCACACTCAGTAGAAACTAATAGGCCACTGAAAGTACTTTGTCTTTAATTCTGAGAGGAAAACATTTTCCTTTGAACTGAGAAATAACAGGAGCTGACATAAGAGTCACTTGGTATGCTTTTTGACAATAGTTTATAGAAGAGTGTGGAAAGAGAAAGGAAAAGGTGGAATCTTAGATCAAAACGATTTTAAAAAATCCAGTGAAAAAAAGAATAATGACCTAGTTCTACCCCATAGATATAGTAGTCACTTAATAAAGGGGAAAAATAAAACTTTTCCACAGCTATTTTGTGAGATGACAGAAAAAGTTTGAAGTGTTAAATGATGGACAGAATTTGCTGTTTTTTCAAGTTGGTGGCTACTTCCTGTATTTACATCAAATGGCAAAGTGCCACCAATGATCAGTATAAAAATGAAGTAGTCTGCTGGTAAGTCATCTTTGTCTGCTTCATTTCCTCTTTGAAGCCCATAGATTATCATTTTTGTTTCTCATCAAGTTATTTTTTTCTCACAATTACTGAAATCATATTGATTGTGAAGAAGGAGAAAAGAGAAGCAACCTCATACTTGGAGTTATATGAAGTTCATAAATATCACATTAACACTGGGCTTCTTGAATTCATGCTTTCATCAATCATTCTGAAAGACTGGTCCACATCAACACCAAGTACAACTTTTAGTATAAAAGTCTTTATGGCTACATTTAAAGCAAATTCAATTCCTTAATTATCTAAAGCAAAATTTGAGCCATGCCATGTGTGAAACACCTGGATGCAATGGTTTGTATATAAGTCTATGAAAATTCAAATAACATGGTACCAACTTGTTTTTTAACTGCATATCATATATATATGCACCACAAATTAAGAATATAAACTGGACTAAATAAGATTTGTTACAAAATTAGACATTCACTTTGTGTTGTCCAAATTCTTTTACACCATTGTATTTCATCACACATAAAAGAGCCATCATACAAGAAAATTATTGACCTTGTTATAACAGTTATTTGAAACTCTAGAAAACTTGCAGATATGTATATACTTAGGTACTTTGAAAGCATACTGAAAATTATGAAACTTCACTATCATTAAGAAACATTATTGTACATATACATCATTCAAGACACAGGGCTAGGCATATACTTTGTAAAAGAAGTTGAAAGACACTTATTTTCAGAATATTATAAAATACAGAGCATTGTCTAGAGTCAAATTATTCTAGATTTGTCTTTCACCAAATTATACAAACTAGCTGAACTTCATTTTCTTTATATGCAAAAAGACATGGCAGTTGCTTTTCCCTTTACTGGCCTTACACTCAGTTGAGGAATCAGATCATAGAGGCTAACATGATAATAATTAAGCTAGAATACATTATAGACAATGAGTCATATGGATTGTTTAGGTGAGTAACAACAAGAGTCCAAAGGGAATTTACTAAGACTAGGGTCTAGAAAGTCTTTTTGGAGAATATATTCCTTGATCCAGGAGTTAAAGTAAAGCTTAGAAAAGTAGAAATGGAGTCAGAAGGATCCTTCAAATTTATAGAACTGTGGAAGGATCAAGTTACCTAAACCTTTATAGACATCATCTAGGCCAATCCTTACATTATCCAGACAAAGAAACTGGCATCTAGAGTTAAGTATGTTTCATATTACACACCTAACCAGGGACAGACTAGACTAAATAAATGTCAAGTCCATCAGCCTACCACCTAAATGTTATATGACTAACCAAATCAATGCAGGAGACTATAAAGTAGTGTGGGTTATTATTCATTTAGTTTTGGGTCTCTGGGCCAGGACTTCTGATTAAGTGCTTTATTTTCCTTATAGACCTCATGTTATCATGTGACACATAGATGGAGCAGGCTTGGAGTAAGTGTGGAGGAAAGGAACTCGCTTTTGAGTATCTGCTGTGGTGTTTAACCTACAAACTGTAGCACAAACCCCATGAGGATTGAGGTTATATCTAAGTTATTACCTTGTGTAATCAAGTTCTCTAACAGTGCATGCCATGTAGGAGGTGCTGAATAACTAACATTTACCACTATTATTATTCTCTAACTTTAAACAAGACTAGGACAGTGTCTGCTTTGGTACTTTAAAATGTGAGGAAATGAGCTGGCCACAGTGGTACATGACTGTAATCCAGCTATTTGGGAGGTTGAAGCAGGAGGATCTCAGGTTCAAGGTCATTCTGGGCAATTTAGCAAGACTCTGTCTCAATTTTTTTGAAAAACGAAAAATAAAAGGGCTGGGGACACAGCTCAGTGGCAGAGTACTTCCCTAGCATGTACAAGGGCCTCTGTTAAATCCCCAGTACCAAAACCAAATAACAACTGTGAGGAAATGGAGCAGAATGAATGGGTAAGGAGGCATGGCTGATTTATATCTTTGGGCCATGAAGCAATCTCTGAAGTTTTCAGGGAATTAGATACCTTATATTTCAAAAAAATCTACTATGTTGCTTCTTTGTGCATCTATTTTGCCAGTCATTAATTTTTTCATAGGACATTTTCAATGCACCATGCTGTGGCTATGGAAGGGTATAGAGGCTCTCAAATTTGGTACACACAGCAAAATATTAACAATTCAAAATCTTTGGAGTAAAGGAAACAAAATAAATGTGTCTTATAAAATTGAAAACAATTCAACCCACTGAAGAGGTCAGAGAAAACTCTAGGACTGAGTAAGACTGAAACTGTTCTTCATAACACTGATGGTCCCCTGATCCATTATCTTTCTCTTGATGTGAATAAATGGTAGAAAACAAATACTCACTGTTTTCTTTTAGTTTATCAATGGCACTTGGTTTTTAGAACTTCTTTTTTGATAATTTAATCTATTAATTTCATTTTTAATATATATTTTTATTTTCATTAAGTTCAATCTCTGGGCCTGTATTGAATTCAGTCCTATTGAGAAACTGTGACATATATGGTAAGAAAGAAATTGTATGTAGAAAAAGTGTCTCACTCTCCACACCTGAACAGAAGCAGGCAGTTGAATTTAAGTTGTCAGCAGGCAGAGATATCTGCTTCATGCATAAGAGATGAGATAGTTCCCAGAATGTCATAGGCAGTGGAAAGAAAAATGTAATCTCTTGATATACAACTCCATGTATTCAAGTTTACACATGTAAAGTTATACCAGAGCATGTGATAAAAAGATAAAAGACTTTCTGAACAAGAATATTTTGAGCAACTAAACTGAGAATGGTTAACAGTACCAGAAAGTGAATGATGAATGAATTCCAGAAAAATACTTCCCAAATCATGATAGTATTATTAACCAAATTATAAATCTTTGTGAGTTTGTCAGGGGTAGGTCATTTGATGCTTGTTTGACTTGTGGTCCATTCCAGGGCTCACAGGCATCACCGAATGCTGAGGATTAGCTCATTTCTCCCAGGTGACAACTCAATTTCTCACTAGGGTTGCCACCTGATATCTTCCTCCAAATTGCCCCACACTAACATGGGGATTTCTGGCTAATCTCCAACTGGTGAGTATGAGTATGATAAAGGATAGGAAATTTAGAGTGAATTTTAAGAAAACATGTTAAAATATTTTATATAAAAGCCAAAAGTTCCCTACTACATTGAACATATTTCAAATAGAAGGTTGTTAAGATAGCACATTTAATTAAACATGGTGAACCATTTAGGAATTATTGTATTCCTTATAATTTTTTACATCTGGGAAAAGATGGGAGTTATAAAGTGACAGCAGATTATTTTGCACACATTCATGGCTTATAGCGTCTTGGCTACGCAGGCAGATGACAGTAGCTGCCAACAATTATTGATAATTGCTGGCTATGTGCCAGGAAGTGTACTAAAAGCATCATGTGTTTTTTCCTTATTTAACTTTTATAATCCTGTGATTGAATCAGGTATTACACTTAGTCCCATTTACAGAGAAGGAAAGAGGTTCAGATTAGGCTGAATGTTCCCTGTTTGCCCATCCATCCACTCTTCTTTTCATGCTTCCCCAACTTCCTCTGTGACTGGAAAGGCTGATTGCTATAGATTCTATCACCTACATCTCTTGTGGTAAGTCCAAGTTTGGTTTGTCTAATAAGAGGCACTAGAAGGGGATCAGAGACATGAGCATGAGCAAGGCCGGGTACAATTTGTCATCATTCTTCTCTACTGAATGTCACAGTTTTTCTGAGGTGACCATATAACCTATAATTTATAACTCCTAGAAGGTTTTTGGGAATTACCTCCTCATCTTGCCCTTTCAGGCCTAGGCATAATAAGGGTTTTATGATATTTGTCTAGGATGCTTCATCAACATATGTGGTGAATACATACTTTAACTCTGTCTACACATTTAATAATCTGGATTGTAAACTCCTTTTTGATACTCCTTTTAAGTGGCATCTGTTTTCTGCTAGACCCAGATCACACAGCTAAAAGATTACTTAGCAGTGTTATTTATAGTCTTTCTTTTCATTATGGTAAGAACACAATATAAAATTTAATCTTATTAAGATTTAAGTGAATTGAACTGATTTAATTGATTGATTTAAGTGAATTTAAGTGAACTGAACAGTGGTGTTAAATATATTCACACTGTCATGAAGAAGAGCTCCAGAACTTTTTCATCTTGCCAATCTGAAAGTCTAAGCCCATTAAATAACTCCCCTTTTTCCCCTTTCCCCAACCCTGGTAATTATCATTCTATATCTGGTTTCTATAAATTTTCTTAATACCTTTTTATAAGCAGAATTGCATAATATTTGTCTTTTGCAACTACAGTATTCCTCTTAGCATAATGTCCTCATGGTCCATCCATGTTGTAGCATGTGACAACCTTGCTACATTTTTAAGGCTGAATAATATTCTGTTGTATGTATTTACCACATTTTGTTTATTAATTCTTAGATAACAAGAATGAATGTGTTCTTTGCTATTGTTAATGTTGCTGTTGTGAATATGGATTTGCAAATATTTCCTTGAAACTGGATCTAAATTATTTGGGATATGTACTCTGAATTGAGACTTCCAAATTATGTTAATTTTATCTTTAATTTTATAATAAACCACCATACTGTTTTACACAGTAGTTGCACCATTTTCTTTAGCAGTTTTACTGTCTCCCCAACAGTGCACAAGGATTGCAATTTCTCTACTTTTTCATTAATACTTATTATTTTCTCTTTTATTTTATTTTTATGGTAATCATCCTAGTGGGTTTGAGGTAATATCCCATTGTGATGTTGATTTGTATTTCTTCCATGTCTACATCTATTCCTATGTATTTTATTGTTTTTGAAGATATAGTAAATGGAATTGTTTCAATTTCTTTTTCACATTGTTTATTGCTAGTGAGTAGGGAGGACTTTTTCTCTTCTTTATTTCATTTATGTCCTTATTTCCTAGTTTTTTGAAATATAAAGTTAAGTATTTGATTTGATATATTTCTTGCTTTATAACTTATGTATTTGCAGCTGTAAACTTTCCTCTGATTAATGTTTTTTGCTGCACTCCATAATTTTTGGTGTGTAACATTTTCATTTCCATTTGCCTGACAATATTTTCTAATTCCCTGTGAATTTTTATTTATTTTTTTTCAAAACAGCAGAATGTATTTCAATCCACAGTACACATATGGAATGCAATTTTTTCTTTCTCTGGCTGTACACAAGGTAGAGTCTCACCATTCATGTCTTCATACATGTACCTAAGGTAGTGATGTCCATCTCATTCCACCATCTTTCCTACCCCCCAGACCTATTCCCTACTCCTCCCTCCCCTTTGCCCTATCCAATGTTCCTTCATTTCTTACATGCTCCCCACCCCCACCCCGATTATGGATCAGCATGCACTAATCAGAGAAAACATTCAGCCTTTGGCTTTTCGAGATTGGTTTACTTCACTTAGCATGAGGTTCTCCAACTCCATCCATTTACCTGCAAGTGCCATGATTTCATTCTCTGTTAATGCTGAGTAATATTCCATTGTGTATATATACCACAGTTTCTTTGTCCATTCACCTATTGAAGGGCATCTAGGTTGATTCCACAGTTTAGTAATTGCAAAATGTGCTGCTATAAACATTAAAGTGGCTGAGTTACTGTAGTATGCTGTTTTTAAGTCTTTAGGGTATAGATGGAGAAGTGGGATGGCTGGGTCAAATGGTGCTTCCATTCCAAGTTTTCTAAGGAATCTCCATACTGCTTCCCAGATTGGTTGCAGCAATTTGTAGTCCCACCAGCAATGAAGGAGCGTGCCTTTTCCCCTACATCCTCACCAACACTCATGGTTGTTTGTATTCTTGATAACTGCCATGCTGACTGGTGTGAGATGAAATCTTAGTGAAATTTTGATTTGCATTCCTCTAATTACTAGAGATATTGAACCTTTTTTCATATGTCTGTTGATTGATTGTATATCTTCTTCTGAGAATTGTCTGTTCAGCTCCTTAGCCAATTTATTGATTGAGTTGTTTGTTTTTCTGGAGTAAAGTGTTTTGAATTCTTTATATATCCTGGAGATCAGTGCTCTATCTGATGTGCATGTGGCAAAAATTTGATCCCAAAATGTAGGCTCTCTGTTCACCTCATTGATTATTTCTTTTGCTGAGAAGCAGCTTTTTAGTTTGAATCCATCCCATTTATTGAGTCTTGCTTTTATTTCTTGTGCTTTAGGAGTCTCGTTAAGGAATTTGAGGCCTAATCTGACATGATGAAGGTTTGGGCCTACTTTTTCCTCTATTAGGCGTAGGGTCTCTGGTCTAATTCTGAGGTCCTTGATCCATTTTGAGTTGAGTTTTGTGCATGGTGAGAGATAGGGGTTTAGTTTCATTTTGCTGCATATGGATTTCCAGTTTTCTCAGCACCAGTTGTTAAACAGGCTATCTTTTTTTCCAATATATGTTTTTGGTGCTTTTGTCTAATATGAGATAACTATACTTATGTGGGTTTTTCTCTATGTCCTCTATTCTGTACCATTGGTCTTCATGTCTATTTTGTTGCCAATACCATGCTGTTCTTGTTACTATATGTTTGCAGTATAGTTTAAGGTCTGGTATTGTGATGCCTCCTGGGTAGGTCATATGCCTCTAGAAATTTGTCAGTGTCTTTGAAGTTTATAATTTTACCAGAGTGTAAGTTTTCAAAATAGTTTCTAATTATCTTCAACATTTCAAGTGTCTGTTGTGACATTTCTTTTGTCACCATAAATTTTAGTAATTTAAATTTTCTCTTTCCTTATTTTTGTTAGGGTGGCTAAGAGTTTGTCAATTTTATTTATTTTTTCAAAGAACCAGCTTTTTGTTTTGTCAATTTTTTCAATTTTTTTTGTTTCAATTTCATTGACATTAGCCCTACTTTTTTTTTAATTTTTTAAAATTTTTTTTTAGTTGTAGATGGACACACAATATCTTTATTTTTATGTGGTGCTGAGGATCGAACCCACTGCCTCATGCATGTGAGGCAAGCATGCTACCACTGAGCCACAATCCCAGCCCAACATTAGCCCTACTTTTAATTATTTCCTGTCTTCTGCTTCTTTTGGTGTTAGTTTATTCCTCTTCTTTTAGGGCTTTGAGTTGTAATGTCAGGTCATTTATTTGTTGACATTTATTTTATTCTTCTTATGAATGAACTTAATGCAATGAACTTTCCTGTTAGTACTGCCTTCATAGAGTACAAGAGATTTTGGTACGTTGTAACAGAATTCTCATTTACATCTAAGAATTTTTTATCTACTCCCTAATGTCTTCTGTTATCAATGTGTCAATCAATAGCATATTATTTAGTTTCCAGGTGTTGGAGTAGCTTCTATGTTTTAATTTGTCATTGATTTCTAACTTCATTCCATTATGGTCTGATGGAATGCAGAGTACTATCTCTATTTTATTGTTTTTGCTAAGATTTGCTTTGTGGCATAACATATGATCTATTTTGGAGAAGGATCCATGTGCTCTTGAGAAAAAAGCATATTTGCTTGTTGATGGATGGAATATTCTATCTTGTCTATTAAGTATAAATTATTGATTGTTTTATTGAGTTCTATATTTTCTTTGTTTAGTTTTTTGTTTGGAAGATCTATCAGTGGTAAGAGAGGTGTATTAAAGTCACCTAGTAGTGTGTTGTGGTCTATTTGATTCTTGAAGTTGAGAAGGGTTTGTTTGATATACATAGATACCTCATTGTTTGGGGCATAGATATTTAAGACTGTTATGACTTACTGATGTATATAATTCCCTTAAGCAGTATGAAATGATCTTCTTTATCCCTTTGACTAACTTTGGTTTGAAGTCTACTTTATCTGATATAAGAATGGAAACCCCTGCATGTTTACATGGTCCATGTGAGTGATACTTTTTTTCCCATCACTTCACTTTTAGTCTATGGATATCTTCTACTGTGAGATGAATCTCTTGAAGGCAGCATAGTGTTGGGTCTTTTTTAAATCCAATCTGCCAGTCAATGTCTTTTGATTGATGAGTTTAGGCCATTGACATTCAAGTTTATTTATTGAGACATGATTTGTGTTCCTGGTCATTCGGTTTATTTTTGGTTTTTAACATGACTTGGTTTTTCCTTTGATTAGCCTTCCCTTTCTTTAGTTCCTCCCTTTGAAGATTTTTATTGTTGTTTTCCATTTTCTCTTCATGAAATATTTTGCAGAGCATGTTGTGTAGTGCTGAATTTTTGGCTGTAAATTATTTTAACTTTTTTATCTTGGAATAATTTTACTTCAACATCTAATATAAAGCTTAATTATTCCAGATATAAGATTCTTGGTTGGCATCTATTTTCTTTCAGAGCTTGGTATATGTTATTCCAGGCTCTTCTAGCTTTGAGGGTCTGGGTTGAGAAATCTGCAGATATCCTAATTGTTTCCCCCCTATGTGTAATCTGATTCCTTTCTCTACTGGCTTTTGAAAGTCTCGTTTTTCTGTGTGCTAAGCATTTTCATTATAATGTGCCTTGGTGTAGATCTGTTGTGATTTTGTACATTTGGTGTCCTATAAGCCTCTTGTATTTGATTTTCCAATTTATTCTTCATGTTTGGAAAATTTTTTGATATCATTTCTTTGAATAGATTGTCATTCCTTTGGTTTGAAATTTTGTACCTTTCTCTATCCCAATAATTCTTAAATTTGGTCATTTCATGTTATCATATAATTCTTGGATGTTCTGCTCATTGTTTCTTACCATCTTCACTTTGTGGTCAACTCCATTTTCAAGATTATATATTTTGTCTTCATTGGAGTTCTGTCTTCCATGCAATCTAGTCTGTTGGTTATGTTTTCTATTGAGTTTTTAATTTGGTTTATTGATTTCTTCATTTCAAGGATTTATTGTTTTTCTTTCAGAATCTCTATCTCCTTATTGAAGTAGTATTTTGCATCCTGTATTTGCCTATATAACTCTTATTCAAAAGATCTTTTGCTGCCTGTGTTTGCTCCCTTATATCATCCTTTAATTCACAGAACATTTGAATTATGTACATTCTGAACTCCTCCTGTCTGATGGCCATGGATTCCGATAATATAGTATCTTGGTTGGTTCGGGGCACTTTCTTCCCTTGTTTTTTCATGTTCTTTGTGTGTCTTCCCTTCTAGCACTGCGGATCCAAGGTGTTATAGTTTTTATCCTATAGGCTTATTGTTTCTCTGCTTGGTTCCAGTAACTCTCTTTAAAGGGGGGCATCAATATTAATGAATCTCAATACAAGAACTATACAATCTTAAACCACATAGCTCCTATTAGGACGTTAATGATTTTGTCAAAATATATAGAAATGGTGAGTTCAATTATTATCTACAATATAAAGAGTAGTTTCATGAAAGGTCTACAGTTTCTGATGGTGAACAATGAGAAAACCAGGGATGTGTTTTAGGATGAGATGTCAAGGAGGTAGGAAATGGGGATATACAGTTATTAGATCTTAGAAAACATGAAAGAGGAATCAATAGATGTTGGCTAGTAGCAAGAGAAAAGAGAGAAAAAGACTTTGGGGAGACAGGTAAGTGGGAATAAAATAAAGAGTACGAAAAACAAATATAAAAATTTAGAAAAATAAAAAGTGTAAAATAAAGATAAAATAATATACAAACAACTGTAATATACTATTCAGACATCCCAGTCCTCAGTAGCCTAATGCATGAAAAAGACTTGGGTTCACAAATGTTGGGGATGTGAGGGCAGGAAAAGGGAGAGAGAGAGAGAAGGAAAAGAAAGAAAAAAGAAATAAAAAAAAATCTTGAAGGAAAATTAAAAGATTGTTTCTGTTAGAGTTCAGTGTCTTTCCTGCTTCCTTTCTCATCTGGTAGGTGGGGTGGTCTGTTGTTTGCTGGTATCTCCATCCCCAGGATTGTGAAGGTTATTTGGGTGGGAGAATTTGTGTTAGAGGCAGAATTCCTGGAGGTGGGTTATAGCACTTGCCAGTCCCCATTGGAAGACTGCTCTCCAAGGGTCTCCTTTGGGGCCCACTCATGTGATGTGGGTGCCTGGTCTTATCCCCTTATATTACCTGTAAACCTGACAATTCCTGATCTCTAATTTGGTCTCTAAACTGTATCTCTCTCCCTCTCTCCCTTTCTATTTCCCAATCAGGAATCTCTGTCTCCAGAAGTCTAATGGGCTGCACTATGGGGCCTGCACAACCTGTAATGGAGAGCTGTTTTGTGTTGCACAGATCAAGACCAGGCTTTGCAAGCTATAGACCAGCCATGTAACTGCAAGCACTGTGCTAGGTTAGTGGCTGCAGGGGAGAGGAGGAGTTGACGACTAAAGTTACCTTAATATTACTTCTAGGCCCTAGCTGGTATCCCAAGCTGGGAATTGCCCCAACAAAAGATGGTGATGGTGGTAGTGAGGCTAATCCACCATGGCGACAAAGGTGTCCCATGATGGAGGCAAGTGTTTTCAGAGATGAGGTGTCATGGCGGGCCAGGTGGTGGTGTTGGTTGATGTGTTCAGAGATGCAGTTCTGTGGCATGCAGTGTTGTGTCAGGTGGCTGTCTCCAGACCCTGTCTGGTGTCATAGGTGCAGGCTATGGTGTGATGGGGACTATTACAGCAGTGGCAGTGTCCCAAGTTGGAGGCGACCATGGGAGCCCCATGCTGGTAGGTGAAGGTCCACATGGAAGCAGCAGCCAGGGATCCTGTGTGGGAGCGACGACCAAGTATCCTGTGTGGGTGAGTGGCTAGGGTCCTATGCGGTGTTTGGGTGCTGATGCGTGGTGTTCTGCATGGGAGCGGGTCCTGTGTGGGCAAGCCACCAGGATCCTGCACAAATGCTGAGGCAGGGAGACCCACGGAGGCACGCAGCTGCAATTCTTGTGAGGGATCAACTGTCCAAGGGTCCTCTAATAACTCACAGAGACAGTATTCCCACTGAATCCCACGTCCCAGAGCTACTAGGAATGCAACCTCTGTCTAGGCCACCATCTTTGCAATCACCTACCTGTGACATTTTAGATCCATTGATTTATTAAGAGTGTATTTTTAATCTTCCCATAATTGTGAATTTTGCAGTTTTCTTTGTGCTATTGATTTTTTCCCTTTCATTCCATTGGTGATAGGAGAAAATAGTATGTATGATTACAATCTCATTGAATTAGTTAAGACATATAGCCTGACACGTGGTCTATCCTGGAAAATGCTCTATGTGTACTTGAGAATAATGTATATTATGATGTTGATAGAATGTTCTATATTATGTCTGTTAATCTGAGTTAGTCTATAGTATTATTCAATTTATTGACCATTTATCTGATTGGTTTATCCATTATTGAAAATGGGTTACTAAATTCTTCTTGTTCATCTTGCTGTTATTTATGTCTTCAATATTACTAAAAGTGTATTAATATGCTTGAGAACTCAGTGGTTTCCTGCCAATAAATTTATAATTTGTTCAACTTCTTAGTTACTTGACCATTTCATCATTAAATAATGTCCTTATTTGCTTTTGTGGTACTATTTAGTTTAAAGTCTATTTTGTCTATAGCCCTTCATGTTATCTTCTTGTTATTCTTTGCAGAGAATATATTTTTCCATAGTAATATTTTCAGCCTAGGTTTCTTGTTAGATCTAAAATTAGTCTTATGTAGATAGCATTAGAGTTGTATCCTGATTTTAAAAAAAACCAAGATTACTCATCCAATCTATGACTTTGGATTGTGGAATTTAATTAATTAATTATTTTTTGTGCCACGATTGAATCCAGAGGTATATAACCACTGAGCCACATCCCCAGTCGTTTTTATTTTTTATTTTGAGACAGGGTTTTAGTAAGTTACTTAGGGTCTTGCTAAGTTGCTGAGGCTGGCTTTGAATTTGTGATCCTTATACCTGAGCCTCTTGAGCCACTGGGATTGCAGGCATGTACCATCATGCCTGCCTAACTTATTTACTTTTAAAGTAATTATTGATAAGGAAGAACCTATATTTTGTTCATTGTTTTCTGTATGTCTTCTCTTTTCTTTCTTTTTTTCTTCATTGGTTGTTTTTTTGTTATACAGGACAGTAGAATTCATTTGACATATTTACACAAGCAGAAAATATATCTTATTCTGGTCGAGACCCCATTCTTATGGATGTACATGATGGTGGTATTCAGTATGTTGTATTCATTTATGTACATGGAAAATTAATTTGGATTCATTTTACTGTCTTTCCTTTCTCTATACCCTCTTCATTCCCTTCATTCCCCTTTGTCTAATCTACTGAATATCTATTTTTCCCATCTCCCCTTTTATTCTGGGTTAGGTTCCATATATCAGTGGAAACATTCAACCTTTGGCTTTTGGGCCCTGGCTTATTTCACTTAGCATGATAGTCTCCAGATCCATCTATTTTCCATTAAATGTCAAAAATTCATTCTTCTTTATGGCTGAGTGGTATTCCATGCATATATATACCACAGTTATTTTATCCATTCTTCTGTTAATAGGCATCTAGGTTGGTTCCAGAGTTCAGCTATTGTGAATTGTGCTGCTATAAACGTTGATGTGGCTGTATCACTGTAATATGCTGATTTTAAATCTTTGGTTATATACTGAGGAGTGGGATTACTGGGTCAAATGATAGTTTCATTCCTAGTTTTCTGAGGAATCTCCATACTGCTTTCCAGGGTGGTCACACTAATTTGCCATCCCACCAACAATGTATGAGTGTACATTTTCCCCTTATCCAAGCCAACATTTATCATTCCTTGTATTCTTCATAATTGCCATTCTGACTGGATTGTAGTTTTTCTCCCTTTTACCTCTTTTCTTGCCTTTGTGTTGTTTTTATTTCTGATAGTGACATGCTTTGTCTGACTTATTTCATTTTGTGTGTATATTTTATGATTACCTTTTTGGGGTTACCATTGCAATTACAGATGGTCTTTAATTTACAATGCAGTTATATCCTGATAAACTCACAATTACTTGAAAATATCATGTCAAAATGCATCTATTGTAGAACATCAGAGTTTAGCAACACAGCGCACTATAGAGTATGGGTTGTTCATGCTCATGATCTTGTAGTTAAATGGAAGCTGTGTGTCATTGACCCTGCTCAGCATTGCAAGAGAGTATCATACCATATATCATGAGCTCAGGAAAAAAAATCAAGATTAAAAGTATAACTTCTGCTAAGTAAATGTCATGTTGACACAATCATAAGGTCAAAAAAATTGTAAATTGTAATATCATAAATCAGGGACCATCTGTACAGAAAATATTTTAAAGTTGTTATATTTTATTTTAAATTGAACATAACAATTTCAATCACAAGACTACTCCTTTATGACTACAGTCTCATTATACTATTGATGCCATAAATTACATCTTTCCATACTGTTATCATTAACATAAAATGTATAGATTTTGTTTTATCATTTAAATTTAATGTACTAAAATTACAATAGTATAGGTTACTATTTTTGTCCATTTTTTGACTTTACCAGAGAACATTTTATAAAATTTTGTCTTGCTACTGTTGTTTTTTTTTTTTTAATTTCAATACAAAAGATACTCTTTAGCAATTCTAATAGAGCAGTCCTAGTGGCAATAAACTTTCATGGCCTTTTTTCCAGTCTAGGAAAGTCTTAATTCCTCCCTCATCTTTGAAGTACATTATTCTTGATTGACAATATTTTTCTTTCAGCACTTTGAATATATCATACAACCCTCTTCTAGCCTGTAAAGTTTTGACTGAGAAATTGACTAATAACATTATGGAAATTCACTTTTTTTGTGTGATGAATCACTTTTGTGTTTCCCTTGTTCAAGATTCTCTTTTATATCTGACTTTATATATTTTGATTATAATGTATATTGGTGAGGTTATCATTGTATTTATTCTGTTTGGAGGTCTTGGAGTTTCTTGAATCTGAATGTTCATTTATTTCCTCCAATTTGGAAAGTTATCAACCATATTTTTTCCAATAATCTCTGTATGGCTTCATCCAATCTCTCCCTGTACTTTGCATAATGTACATATCCTTTTATTTTACTTTTTACTTGTTTTTAGATATACATGACAGTAGGGTGCATTATGACATATTATATATATATGTGGGGTGCAACTTATTACAAATTCGATCTCATTCTTGTGACTATACATGATGTGGAGTTACACTGGTAGTGTATTAATTTGTGAGGTTAGGAAAGTTATGTCTGATTCATTCTACTGTTTTTCCTATTATCCTCTCCCCTCCCTTCCCTTCATTCTCTTTTGTCTAATCCAATGAACTTCTATAGTTTCCCTCCCTTGTTATGGGTTAGTGTCACACATGAGAGAACTTTTGACCTTTGGTTTTTTAGGACTGGCTTCTTTGACTTAGCATGATACTCTCCAGTTCTGTCCATTTACTGACAAATGCCAAAATTTCATTTTTTTTTATAGCTGAGTAATATTCCATTGTGTATATACACCACATCTTCTTTATCCATTCATCTGTTGAAGGGCTCCTAGGCTGGTTCCATAGCTTGGCTATTGTGAATTAAGCTGCTATAAACATTGATATGGCTGCATCACTGTAGTATGCTGATTTTAAGTCCTTTGGGTGTAAACCAAAGAGTAGGATAACTGGGTCAAATGGTGGTCCATTCCAAGGTTTCTAAGGAATCTCCATACTGCTTTCCAGAGTGTTTGAACCAGTTTGCAATACCACCAGCAATGTATAAATGAACCTTTTCCTCTACATCTTTGCCAATATTTATTATTACTCATATTCTTGAAAATTTCTATTCTGACTGGAGTGAGATAAAATATCATTGTAGTTTTAATTTTCATTTCTATAATTGCTAGAGATGTTGAACATTTTCTCATATATTTTTGACCATTCATATTTCTTCTTCTGTGAAGTGCCTTTTCAGTTCTTTTGCCCATTTATTGACTGGGTTATTTGTTTTTTTGGTGTTAAGTTTTTTTGAATTCTTAATATATCCTGGAGATTAATGCTCTATCTGAGGTGCAAGTGGCAAGGATTTTTTTCCCATTATGTAGGCTCTCTCCTCACATTCTTGATTGTTTCTTTGCTGTGAATAAGCTTTTTATTTTGATGCCATCCCATTTATTAATTAATGATTTTAAGCTATACATGACAAATCCAAGGCCAACATCATTCTAAATGGATAAACACTGAAAGAATAAACTAGAACAAGATGGGGATGCATACTTTCACCACTTCTATATAACACAGTCCTTGAAACCCTAGCCAGAGCAATTAGGTAAAAGAAAGAAATTAAAGGAATACAAATAGTAAAAGAAGAGCTCAAACTATCCCTATTTGCTGATGACATGATCCTATATTTAGAAAACCCAAAAATCTACAAAAAACTTCTAGAACTCATAAACGAATTCAGCAAAGTAGCAGGTTATACAATTAACACCCATGTATCAACTGCATTCCTATACACCAATGGCAAATCAGCTGAAAGAAAAATCAGGAAAACTCTTCTATTCATAGTAGTCTCAAAAGTAAAATAAAATACTTGGGGATCAATCTAAGAAAAGAGGTAAAAGACTTTTGTGAAGAAAACTACAGAACAGTAAAGAGAGAAATTAAAGAAGACCTTAGAAGATGAAAAGATTTTCCATGTTCTCGCATAGGCAGAATTAATATTATCAAAATGACAATACTACTAAAAGCACTATTCAGATTTAATGCAATTCCTATTAAAATACCAATGAAATTCTTCATAGAAGTAGAAAAAGCAGTCATGAAATTCATTTGAAAAAATAAGAGGCCCAGAATAGCCAAAGTGATCTTCAGTAACAAAAGTGATGCAGGAATCATTACAATACCAGACCTTACTACAGATCTTTAGTAACAAAAATGGCATGGTATTTGCACATATCCCTTTAATCCCATTTTGCTTTTATTCTTCGTTCTCTGCTTTTGACCTAAAGATATCAAATGACATGTTTTTAAGCTTAATGATTCTTCTACTTGATCAAATCTGCTTTTGGAGCCTTCTAATTTTTTTCAGTTCAATTATTGTATTTTTGGCTCCAAAATTGTTTTTTTTTTTTAATCATTTCTATCTCTTTGTTGATATTCTCATTTTGTTCATGTATCATTTTCCTTTTTTTCATTTAGTTATCTATCTGCATTCACATTGAGTATTATTTGACAGTTATTTTAAATTCTTAGTCAAGTAACTTTTAGATCTTTGTTTCTGTGGTTAGTTTCTGAAGTTTTATTCTGTTACTTTGTACCATATTTCCTTGTTTTTATTTTTGTTTCATTTTGTTTTGTTGTTGCCTTGTAATTTCTTTCTGGGATTGGGGCCTTTGAGAAAACAAAACAAAACAACTTATCTCCTAGCCTTTGTATATGGGCATTCTGTAGGGAAGGCATCAATATACCCATCAATAGGATGTAAGACTTTCTAAACCTTTTCTGTTCACTTGTTCCCCCTGACATATACTTCCAGAACTACAGATGTAACATATCTTAACTTTGTTTTCAATGACTTTCAAACTATGAATGCAGTCTTGTTAGTGCTCTAAGTCAGATGAGATAAAAACTACTCCTTCCAGTAGCCCAAAGACAAGCCATAATGGTGGATAACTGACCCAATTTTTAAATTTTGTCCCAGGGTAGGAGGATTAATTCCAGCTTGTTCTACATGATGCAATAGTGGGTATGAAAAGGAAAATGTTGCCAAAATTTCACATGGCATTCACCCTGATTTCTCCTTGGTTTTAAAATGGGTTTGGTGCTATTTTTTATTAACTTCCTTATAGATTACTCATAGAGGTATTCTGGATTTTGTGCTATAATTTAATCAGTGTCTCTCTGGGGGAAAGAGGACATGTGACTCCTTAATCTGCCTTCTTGCTCTGCTTAGCTAGGATTTAAACATACTCTTCTTTGATTCAGTGTCTATACTTTTATATACCATTATATCTTGTCTCCTTAGATAGTAGTCATGCTTATCTACAATTCAGAACTAAATTCATATTCAGGTCTTCTTACTATAGTCAATCAATGTGAATAAAATATAAAGATTTAAGGTCACGACACTGTCAGAAAATTTACTACCACTTAGTTTCCTCTATATGTAAAATATCTAGTTAACAGCACATAATTTCTAAGTTCCTGTGTGTTATACTTTGTTCCACAATATTATTTTACATTTACTATGATATAGATGTTAGATGATATAGACAATAAAAAAGTAGTGATCTGGAATGGCTTGCAAATTTGTAGGTTACCTACAATGTATTAGACAGAGGTCTAGGCAAACTGCTTGAGAACCGCAAAAAAGAAATTGACCATATTGCACCCACCTGCCCAGGATCCCCAGCTGCTACTCCCATGCAGACCCTCATCTATTGATGTGGGGCGCCCCTAGATGCCTCCATCTTGGGATGTTGTAACCATTCCTATAGCCCCTACATGTGGTAGCACATGGGGACAGCTTCTTGCCACAGCACTGCATGCCTCAGAGCTGCATCTCCAAACATACTGCTCAACATCACTGCCCAGCCTGCCCCTATGCTGCATCTCTGAATGCAGCCACCTCCATCTTGGGACACCTTTGTTGCCAACTTGGGTTATCCTCACTACTGCCATCACCAAATTTAGTTGGGGCAACTCCCAGCTTAGGACACCATCTAGGGCCTATAAGCAATATCAAGGTACATATAACCCCCCACACACTAACCCAGCACAGTGTTTGCAGCTATGTGGCCAGCACATAGCTCACAAAGCCTGGTCCTGCTCTGCCCAATGCAAAACAGCTCTCCATGACAGGTGCACACCCAAAGTGCAGACTACAAGACCTCCAGATAGAGAAGTTCCTAATTGGGAAGTAGAAAAGGAGTGAGTGAGTGAGACATAGTATAGAGACTAAATTAGAGATCAGGAATTGTCAGGTCTACAGGTAATATAAGGGGATAAGACCAGGCACCCACATCACATGAGTGGGCCCCAAAGGAGATCCTTGGAGAGCAGTCTTCCAATGGGGACTGGCAAGTGCTATAACCCACCTCCAGGAGTTCTGCCTCTAACACAAATTCTCCCACCCAAATAACCTTCACAATCCTGAGGATGGAGATACCAGCAAACAACAGACAACCCCACCTACCAGATGAGAAAGGAAGCAGGAAAGACACTGAACTCTAACAGAAACAATCTTTTAATTTTCGTTCAAGATTTTTTTTCATTTCCTTTTTCTTTCTTTTCCTTTTTTTCTCTCTCTCCCTTTTCCTGCCCTCACATCCCCAGCATTTGTGAAACCGAGTATTTTTTATGCATTAGGCTACAGAGGACTGGGATGTCTGAATAGTATATTACAGTTGTGTTGTATATTATTTTATCTTTATTTTACGTTTTTTATTTTTCTTAAATTTTGTATTTGTTTTTTGTACTATTTTTCTCTGTTTTATTCCCTCTTACCTGTCTCCCCAAAGTCTTTTTCTCCCTTTTCTCTTGCTACTAGCCAACTTCTTTTGATTCTTCTTCCACACTTCCTAAGATCTAATAATTCTATATCCGCATTTCCTGCTTCCTTAACATCTCATCCTGCACCCCCATTCTCTCTTTGTCTACCAGAGAAACTAGACCCTTTTGCAAACTTACTGATTATATTGTAGATAATAATTGAACTCATCATTTCTGTGTGTTGTGACAAAACTGTAAACGTCCTAATAGGAACTATTTGGTTTAAGGCTGTATATCATTTGCATTGGGATCTGTTAATGTTTATCTCTCCCTTAAAGGAGAGGTATTGGAGTCCTACACGGACACTATAAGTCTATAGAGTAAAAACTGTAACACCTCAGATCTGCACTGCTAGAGGGGAAGACACACAAACAATGTAAAAAAAAAAAAAAGGGAAAAAAATGTTCCAAACAAATCAAGATACTATATTATTAGAATGCATGGCCATCAGGCAGAAAAATGTCAGAGAAAACATGCAGGATGTACATAATTAAAAATGTTCTGTGAATTAAAGGATGGTATAAGAGAACAAACACAGGCAACAAAAGAGTTTTTTTGATAAAGAGCTATATAAACAAGTTTAGAAAGCAAGAAAGCAAAAGATTACTCCAATAAAGAGACAGAGATTCTGAAAAAAAAAACCAAACATAGATCACTGAAATAAAGAAGATAATAAACCAAATTAAATACTCAATAGAAGACATCACCAACAGACTAGATCACTTGGAAGACAGAACCTCAGACAATGAAGACAAAATATAATCTTGAATACAGAATTGACCACACACTGAAGATGGTAAGAAACAATGAACAGAACATCCAAGAATTATGGGATAACATGAAATGACCAAATTTAAGAATTATTGGAATAGAGAAAGGCATAGAGTTACAAACGAAAGGACTGAACAATCTATTCAATAAAATAATATCAGAAAATTTCCCAAACCTGAAGAATTAGAAAATCAAATACAAGAAACCTATAGGACACCAAACGTACAAAATCACAACAGATCTACACCAAAGCACATTATAATGAAAATGTGTAGCATACAGAATAAGGAAAGAATTTCAAAAGCCAGTAGTGAAAGGAATCAGATTACATATAGGGGAAAAACAATTAGGATTTCTGCAGATTTCTCAAACCCAGACCCTCAAATCTAGAAGAGTCTGGAATAACATATCCCAAGCACTGAAAGAAAATAGATGCCAACCAAGAATTTTATATACAGTAAAATTAAGCTTTACATTTGATGATAAAATAAAAATCTTTCATGATAAACAAAAATTAAAAGAATTTACAACTAGAAAGTCTGCACTATAGAATACTCTTGCCAATATATTCCCATAAGGAGGAAATGAAAAGCAACAATGAAAGTCTCCAAAGCGAGGAACTAAACTAAAGGAACAGCCAATCAAAGGAGAAACCAAGTCAAATTAAAATCCAAATCTAAACCAAAATTACTAAGAATACAAATCCTGTCTCAGTAATAACACTGAATATAAATGGCCTAAACTCAATCAATCAAAAGAGATAGACTGGCAGATTAGATTTTTAAAAAGACCCATCAATATGCTGCCTTCAAGAGACTCATCTCATAATAAAGGAAATCCAAAGACTGAAGATGAAAAGTTGGCAAAGACATACCAATCACATGGACTGTGTAAACAAGCAGGGGCTTCCATCTTCATATCAAATAAAGTACACTTCAAGCCAAAGTTAGTCAAAAGTGTGGGGGCGTGCCACAAGATGGTCAGCTCAGTGCTGACCATGCTGCCCTGAGAAGCCACCTTCCCACACTTTTATTGGCTGGCCTCTGCTCCCATACTGCTTTAGCCAAGTGACCCTATACTGTTTCAGGAGGACAGCCCCTTCCGCATCATTAGCTTAGAAACCGGACACCACTGGACCCTCCTTCCTATATAAGCCTGTGAACCCCCGCAATAAATCGGTACTTGCTTAGACGAGACCCCCTGGTTCATGGTGAATTGGGCCAGGCGGCCTTCCTCTCTCAGTTCGACCCCCACCGGAGACCCCCGGGGTGCCCCCCCCTCACTCACTGGCCGAAAGGGAGTTTGGTACCCGGCTGGGGCTGTCCTCTCACACTGGTGCCCAGAGCAGGGACGGAGGAACCTGGAATCTCGCAGGGACCTGACTTATATATAATTTGGCGGACTGAGTAATCAAGGGAAATCGAGGTAAGGCATCCCCATAATTCCCGCAGTTAAGGGGTAATCTTCATCTTCTTCAAAAGTAGATGATTCTGCATTTAAAGCGCTAAAAAATAAAACCAGAAGTTTAGGGATTTCAGATACTCAAGCCAAGAGAGTCTAGGAGGCGCTTATAGGCGTGGCTCTCCGGCTCCCAGTGGCAAATTTCTTTAATGGAAATAGCTGGAATAAAGTGAAGCAACTAGTACACAAGAGAGAAATCAATTTAAGAAAAAATTCTCCTGTGGGAGTGTACCCCACGCTTATGGCTTTAAAGGATTGTTTTGCGCCTGACCCACCTCCTAAAATAAAAGAAGGGAACTTAACCATTCACCTTCCGAGAGGCGCTCTAAGAAAAAAACTTCTATGGGAGAGCAAACCGCCCCTCCCTTCCCCGAGGCGCCCTCTGAAAGGGCAGCTTCTGTTGGAGACTTAACCCTTAACACTCCGGCTCGG
>PVHX01017820.1:0-38845 GCA_004024805.1 Geosciurus inauris | reverse complement strand
TGGTTTTGATTGTTATGACTGGGGATGCTACTGGAGAGAGGCCAGGGGTTCCACTAAAAATCCAACAGTGCACAGAATAGCTCTCCACAGCAAAGAATTATCTGATCCAGCTGTCACTAGAATCAAGGTTAAAATTCCTGGACTAAGAGAACCAGCAGCAAATATCAGAACAATATAAATTACATTAAGAGAGTTCTAGCGTGGCAGGCGAGGCAAAAGATTAAGAAGTAAGATTCCAGGACATTGGAATGGCTGTCAAGTGATTCCAGAGAGTATAAAGCAAGATAGGACCAGAGAAAGGTTGATAGACTGGTGGTGAAAGGTGAGATTAAGGTACTAGGAAACATGATAATGGTAAAACTGTGGTCTAAGAAAGAGCTCAGGGTTTGAGCTCAGGCGTTTGAGAACTTGAATCTAAGATAGTTGCAAATCACCATGTATCTACAAGTGAAGGAAAGTGGAAATAAAGGTCTTAAAATATGATACTAAAAAACTGTGTGGTGACTTCTGGTTTCTGGTGCTTAATGTAAGAAACTAGAAGTTACCACTTCTCCCTAACAGGTAAAAAGATAAACAAACTGAAGAAAACAACACCTTTAAATACATCAAAAAGGTGGGAGTCATAGTCACAAACTGTTAACCCGCAAATAACAAAATGCAAAGAACTCTTGATCTTACTAAAAGATTGAGACCTATTCATAGGGCTATAGAACATTTCCTTTCACCATCATATAACTAATGTTAATATAAAGTGGTTCCTTTTGTCCAATATATCGTGTGCAGCCATCAAGAAAAATTACAAGACATATTGAAAGGCAAAAAAAAAAAACCAGCAAAAACACACAGTAAGAAGAGACAGACTCAGATATGACAGCAATGTTGGAAATTTTAAACCAGAAATCTAAAACAACTGTGATAAAGATGCTAAGGGCTCTAATGGGAAACAAAAACATCATGCAAGCACAAGAAGATTGAAATGGTTGGAAAGTACCAAAATTGAACTGCCAGAGATCAAAAACACTGTAACAGAAATGAAGAATGCCTCTAATGGGCTTTTGTTAGACAGGACACCTGAAAGAATCTATGTCCTTGAGGATATATCAATAGAAATGGTCAAGATTAAAAAACAAAGAGAAAAAAGATGGAGTGGGGGACAGAATATCCAAGAATGAAAGTTGGGACAACCACAAAAGGTAGAGGGGTGTAAGATAAACATAATGAGAATTCCAGAAGGAGAGAGAGAGATTGAGGAAGATTTATAGTATGTGAAATAATAATGACCAAGAATTTCCCCAAATTAGTATCAAACACCAAACCACAGTTCCAGGAAACTCAGAGAACACAAAAGGAGGATAAGTGCCCCAAAACACTGCACTGTATCATTTTCAAACTAGAGAAAGTCAAAGATTAAGAAAAAAAATCTTGAAAGAAACCAGAGGCAAAAAAAAAACCCACCTTACCAATAAAGGGATAAAGGTAAGAATTACTTGTAACGTCCCAGAAATCATTCATACAAAAACAGAGGGAAGTGAAATATTTTGCAAGTAGGTTCTGCAAGAAATATTAAAAGAAATTTTTTTGAGAGAAGGAAAATTACATAAAGGTCAGAAACTGGATCTACATAAACCAATAGAAACTTTTATTTTTCTGATTCTTAATAGCTATAACAGAAAAGTTATATAAAGTTATATAAAGCTATTATAGAGTTATATAAAGCTATATAAAGTTATATAAAGTTATATAAAAGTTATATAAAGTTATATAAAGCTATTATTAAACAGAAAAGTTATATAAAGCTATTATAGAGTTCATTAATGATAAAGGGATCAATTTTCAAAAAAGACTTAACAATCATTAATATGGGTGCATCTAAGAACAGAAAGTCAAAACACATAAGGCAAAAACCAATAAAACTCCAAGTGAAATGGACAAAGCCATACTACAAATGGAAATCTCAACACTCCTCCCCCATCAGAAATGGACGGATCCAAGCAGGCATAAAATCAGTAAGGATATGGTTGAATTCAATACCACCATCAATCAACTGGATATAATGGACATTTATAGACTATTTCATCCTACAAGAACAGAATACATATTCTTTCCAAACTCACTTGGAACAGTCACCAAATTAGGTCATATTCTAGATAATAATACATACCTTAAATTTAAGAGTTTAGAAATCATACAATGTCTGCTCTCAGACAACAATGGAATTAAACTAGAAATAATAACAGAAATGTAGCTCAAAAATCTCAAAATCTCAAAATACTTGGAAAGTATACTACATACTTCTTAACACCTGGGATAAAGAAGAAATTTCAAGAGAAATAAAAAAATACTTCCAACTAAATGAAAATGGAACTTATTAAAATTTGTGTAATGCAGTGAAAGCAATGTTTATAGAGAAAAATTCATAGTAATAAATGCATATATTAGAAAAGAAGAAAGCTCTGAAATCAATCACCTAAAACTTTAACCTTAACAAAAAAAAAAAAAGGAAAAGCTAAACCAAACCCAAAATAAACAACAACAAAAATTTAAATTAGGGCAGAAAGCAATGAAACTAAAAGCAGGAAATCAGTACAGATAATCAACAAAGCCAAAAGCTGGTCCTTTAAAAAGATGAATAAATTTGATAAGCTTCCAGTCAAGTTAACCAAGATAAAGAGAGAGAAGACACAGATTACTAATACAGTAGCCCCCCTTCATCCATGGCAGATATGTTCCAAGACCCTCAGTGGATGCCTAAAACTGTGTATAGTATATATATATATATATATACTGTTCTCTTCCTATACATACATACCTCTGATAAAGTTTAATCTAAAAATTAACAATAATAATAAAGTTTAATCTAAAAATTAACAATAATAATATAATAGTATAATAATAATAGTGATTAACAATAATAATAACAAAACAGAACAATTACAATAATATACTCTAATAAAAGTTATAGAACTATGATAGCTCTCTCAAAATACCTTCTTATACTATATTCACCTTTCTCTTGTTGATTTCAGGTAATTCAAACCATGCCAAGCAAAATCACATATAAGATATGAAAAGGGGGAAATCACTACAGAGCTCATGGACATTAAAAGGCTAATAAATAACTCAATGCCTACAAATTTGATAAACTAAATGAAATGCTCTAATTCCTTAAAAGATGCAATCCACCAAAATTCATGCAAGAAGCAGGCAATCTGAATAGGCTTATTTCTATTAAAGAAGTTCAATAAATAATTAACATCCTTCCAAAACAGAGAGCACCAGGTCCAGATGAATTCACTGATGAGTTGTTCTACCAAACATTTGGTAGAATACCATACAATCTCCATCAGAATACTTCCTGATTTATTCCATGAGCTCAGCATTACCCTAACACCAAAACTATGTAAGGACATTACAATGAAAACCACAGACCAATGTGTTTCATAAACATGAATTTAAAAATATTCAAGAAAATCTTAGCAAATCAAATACAACAACATTTAAAAAGAATTATACACCGAAGCGGGTTTCATGACAAGTTCAACATCTGAAAAATCAATTAATGTAATCCATCACATCAACAGGCTAAAGAAGAAAAATCACACAATTATATCAATAATTGCAAAAAAAGTACAACAAAATCCAATATTCATTCATGATTAAAGATTCTCAGTAAACTAATAATAGGAACCTTTCAACTTGATAAAGAATATCTCCAAAACCCTACAGCTAACATCATACTGACGAGAAACTTAAAGCTTTTCTACTAAGATCAGGAAAAAGGCAAGGATGTACCCTCTTACATGGCTTTTTGACATTATAATGCAATAAGACCAAAAAAAAAAAAAAAAAAAAAAAAAAAAAAAAAAAAAAAAAAAAAAAAAAAAAAAAAAAAAAAAAAAAAAAAAACCTCAAAACAAAAGGTATACAGATTGAGAAGAAATCTTTCATTTGCCATACATGCCACACACACACACAGATGTAAATATAGAGAATGTTTTTACAAAAGGAAATCAATTACAACAAAAAAAATTCCTGGAACTAATAAAGTTTACAATAGGGTTGTAGGATAGAAATATAATGAAAACCCATGTAGTCAAAGTACTGGTAAAATCATCAATGAAGATGCTGAAGTCAATGAAGATACTAAGTACATAAAGAGAAAGAGAAAATCTATGAGCTAATGCTAAAGAAAAAAATGAAAGTTGAGAAGATTTCTATCAAGGAGGCTTTTAAAAGCATTTCTAACAAAACAGTAGTTTGAAATGTTACTGAAAAATTAAGAACATTTTCCGCTCTGAGAGACCCCTCACATCCTACACTGAGGAAGTCAGAAGAGTTAACCAGAAGGCAGGAAATAGTCACAAGAAATATTAAAATGATAACTGTTCACAAAAATATATTTTTTAGAGTAAATACTGGAATAAGTCCTCAAAAATCTCTAATGAAGAAGCATGACTGAAAAATTCAAAAACCTTTGGAATGAAGGAATTTCATAGTAACAGGAGAATAATTACGCTAGATATGGGGAAGAGGAAGTCAAGTGTTCTCTCTTTCTCAGGTAGACATATGAAATTTGACTTCTAACTATTCTAGGAAGTAAAACATTTCCAAAACTAGATCTGCTCTCAGGTCTTACATAACTCAATCAGCACTATATAGTTCTTTAATAACATTACATTTAAATTTTATTATTAAAATTTTAACTTTATTGCTATATTTCAAGATGAAAACAGGTATCTGTCTTGTTTACTACTAAAAAAAAAGCAGCAGCATAAATACGTAAACTCAGTTCCTAAAAGACAAAAAAGAAAATAGAATTGGCATATATCATATTTTATAAATAACCTTCTAGTAATCAATTGCTATCTCATCTATGGCACCATCTGACACTACCCACATTTCAATGTTTAACAAACACACCAGTCAAAAAATCATTTCAGAGGTGTGTTATACAAAAGACTACTGTAAAAAAAAATGCTTTGAGATGTTTGATATAAAAATGCTACTGCAGCCACCTTTTAACTCTTATTCAACCTGCACATAAATATAGGGGCAATACAAATAACATCCAGAAAAAAATGTTCAGGACAGGAACAGACTTAAATAGACCCTAAATTTAAGTCCCTAGAGCAAAGCCGTGAATATGAGATGATACCAAAACTGTTTCAGAGGAAAAGCACCTTAATGAGGGCTGTCAGAATAAATTCTGGCTTATTCAGGGTCAGTTTCCCAAAGTGATTCTGCTTAAAAGTATTAACTGATTCCATTTCTAGTGAAAAGGGACAGTGTGGTCACCCACAGTGTATGATGGCAAAGCAGGTACATGGAGCAGTGTGTGGGGTAGCACCTGGAGACATCATGACCAAGTACCCACGAAAGTCAAGGCTTTGTGGTAAGCGTTTTCTATCCCTCATCAATTAGATCAAAATAATGAAATATAAAAGTGTTGGTTATTGGATGCTAAAAATTCCCAGCTAAAGGTCAACATAAGGAACCTCAAAGTTTCTATGACGGTCTAAAAAGAAACCTTTACCTTATTTAGTCATGATTAAGTTTCCTAAAGAACAAACTCAATCTAATTCTGCAGATGGCTAAATGACAATATATATATAAATTGTATTCCCAACTTTTTAGATTATCTAATATTAAAGTTAGAGTATCAATTAGGAAGGCAGTGGATTCTGAAAACAGAAATGGAATGGTATAAGTAGATGCTTAAACCCCTAAATTCTACTGAGTGTTCTCTGCCAATAAAAGTCCTTCCATCCCCATCTGAGGAGCTCGAGGTCCCCTTTCCTGAAGAACCTGCAATGGTTGACCCTGAATGTACTTACAAGGGACAGCTGATCCTCCTAAACATCCACCTTTACCATTTGTTGTTGTGTCTAGACCTGCATTGTCCAGTAAGGCTTCCACTAGACATATGTGGCTACTTAACTCTAATATCAAATTAAAATTAAATAAAATTTAAAATTCATTTCCTCCATTGCACTAGCCACATTTTAAATACTCAAAAACCATATGTGGATAGCATATTATAGGACATTCCTATCATCACAAAAAGTTTTATTAGAGAGCACTGTCCCAGACCTTTATAGAAACTCAAGTTCTCAACAGACTATCATGAGTAAGATAAAACATATAGTCCATGTGGACATGTAATGTACACAAAATGATTGCATGATTTTGCCAATTTACATCAATAGAAATTGGGAATAAGTGTGGAAATGGATCCTAAAAATTTGGTGTCATGGTGAAAGGAAAACAGTGTTGCCTGAAATCAAAATTTATTATTATAAGTTTACTAAGCAGATGTTCTGGACACAGTGTTAGCTCAAGTGAGTAGGATTAGCTTTTAAGAGTTTGCACAGTTGGTTGAATGAAACCTGTACCCATTTAGACTACACTAAATGGAATTGAAATACTAGAACTTTCTAAGGATAGAGGGATGGTATCTAAAAGGATTGAAGGGAATAGAATGTTGGAGTGGATTTATTTTTTCTGACCTGTTCACCTGCTCCTTAGCATGTTGCATGGGAGGATCTATAAGATACCCCTTTCTCCAATAGTCAAGAACTTAGACAGGCGCAGTAGTACACACCTGTAATCCCAGTGGCTCGGGAGGCTGAGGCAGGAGGATTGCAAGTTTAAAGCCAGCCTCAGCAAAAGCAAGGCACTAAGCAACTCAGTGAGATCCTGTCTCCAAATAAAATACAAAATGGGGCTGGGAATGTGGCTCAGTGGTCAAGTGCCCCTGAATTCAATCCCTAGTATAAAATAATAATAATAATCAAGAACTCTTATTGTCAATCTGCTTTCCCAAGGGTGTTATGGCTATACCCAGGTGACTGTCCATGGAGGAAGGAGAAATAATCAGACTTTTCAGAGATTATCTGAACGGATGCTTCTTAGAGATCCAATCTACTACCAGTCAGAACAGAGGCTTGTGGAGTTCACATGCTCAATGGCATCATAGCTCAGGTCTATCCAGTACCCATTCTGTGGTTATTCTACAGTTTGAGAAGGCAACTGGAATAGGTACTAAGCAACTAGTAGGATCGCCTCATTGGTTCTCTGATCTATGGAATAAGGGCTATTAAGATAGAGAAGAACAAGTGAAAGATACTAGAACTTTCCCTTGTTCTACTTTACCAAAAAAGCAAATTAAAGGAAATACTACATTCCTGGAAGGATTGAAGCACTTAGTGCCACTATCAAGGACTTGGAAGATATGAAGATACTGTTTCCTACAACATTTCCCTTCAACTTGCCTATTTGACCCTACAGCAAACAGATGAGTCTCAGAATGACAATTAATTACCATAAACTTAATCAGGTGATAAATCCAATTGTAGCTACTATGCTAGATGTGGTTTCAAGGCTGGAACAAATCAAATATACCTCAGCACCTGGGATGCAATTATTGACCTGACAAAGCTTTCTTTAAACCTGCTAGTAAATCCTATGTTATCTAAAGATATATAAATTCTCTAGCTCTATGTTATGGCCTAATCTGTAGGAATTGAGATTGTCACTCCATTCCACTGGCCATCATGCTGGTCCATTATACTTGCTGATGGAACTTCCAAGCAGTAATTTCTCCAGACACATGGTAAGACACATGAATGCCAGAGGAGGAAATAAATCCCACCTTGGTGAAATTCCTAAGGGCTAGTGGTCTAAACATGTAAAGACACCCCTTCTTACTAAAAAGAAAGGAGCACAATGCTTAGTGGTTCTTTTTAAATTCTGTAAGCAACAAATACATTATTTGGACATGTTTCTCCAATCCTTTTATCAAGTAACCCCAAAAGCTGTCAGTTTTGAGAGGACCCCAGAACAAGACAAGGCTCTGCAATGGGTCCAGGTTCTCAGGCAAGCTATTTTACTTCTTGAGCTGTATGACATGACAGATTCAGTGGTGCTTGGAAGAATCTGTGGCAGATGAAGTTGGAGGAGTCTTTGACAGCCTTCTATAGGTGGCTGATAGTATAGAACCAGGGTGGCAAGGAAGGATTGTCAAAATAGCAGGCAGAACTCTGAGCAGTACACACAAATGATCATTTTGCCCAGAAAGAGAGATGGTTTGTATTTGTTGTGGAAAATGGTGAATGATGGATACATGTTTGTAAGAAACATGACTGAAAAATAGATGACAAGGTCTTGAACTCTCTGAATAGGCACAGAAGTGGGTGTGCACGCCTGTAATCCCAGCTACTTGGAAGGCTGAAACTTAAGGATAGCCAAGTTCAAGGCCAGTCTAGGCAAATTAGCGAGACCCTGCCTTGAAATGAAATATAAAAAGAGCTGAAGATGAAGCTCATAGTAGAGTGCCACTGGGTTCATTCCCCAGTATGGGGGGAGGTAATGCTCTGAATACGTACAGAGTGAAAACATAAATGAGTCTGTATTAGTTTATGTTTAGTTGCTATAACAAAATACCCCAAATTGGGTACTTTATAAAGAAGGAGGTTTATTAAACTCATAGTTTGGGAGTCTGAAAGTTCAAACAGCATGGTGCTAATTTTGATGAGGGACCCCATGACTATGTCTCATCATGGCAGATGGTATCATGGTGGGAGCACATTTGATAGGGAGATGTATTAGGGTTCTCAGAGGAACAGAATCAACAGGAAGTATAATTATAAAAAAGGGACTTATTGGGTTGGCTTATGTGATCAGAAGCTGGATAGTCCACAATGGCTGTCTGTAGGCTGGAGAGCTAGAAGAACCAGCAGCTGTGCAGTCCAAGAGGCTAAAGCCCCAGAACAAGAGGGATCAACAGTGCTACCCTAGTCCAAGACCAAAGGCTTCTGGAGAATCCACTTTGGAAGAATAAAGAAGCAAGAGTCGGATATCCTCAGATCACAGCAGCAATCAAGAACCCATTCAAGAGGAATCCAGTTTGCCACTGCTGCTGCTTCCTTGTTCTTCCAACTTTAATTTCATCCAAGCCATCATCCCATTGGTCAGTGCTGCCCACACTTAGGGAAGGTCTCCATTTCAGTTGGCTATCCCACATGCTAGTCATTCCTACACACAGCCATAATCCCCAGCATCTCTTAATCCAATCAAGTTGGCAATTCAAATTTGCCATTACAGGAGAGATCACATGGTAAGAAAGGAAGCCAAAAAGCAATTCAGGGGTCAGAGTCACTTTCTTCTAACAACTCACTCTCATGGGAACTAAGTGGGGTCCCATAAGAATTACATCATTTACTTCTGAGGGCCGCACTCCCAATGATCCAATCTCCCAGCACTAGACTCCACCTTTAAAGGTCCTTCTACCTGTCACATCACTACACTGGGGACCAAATTTCCAATACATGAATCCTTGAGAGACAAAACAGTCAGACCATAGCAAGTTATATGAATGATCTCTTCATCAGAAGAATCTTAATACTCAAGTGGACAAGATAACCATTCCCTTGAATGCCAGTCGACCTCTTTCCCAGCTATTCCTGTCCCTCCCAAATAGGTTCAAAAACAAAGTGGCCCCAGCAACAGGGATGTGTTTCTGTGTCAAGGCTAAAAGAGTATCTTAACATGCCCCAGACCCCTAGTCATGTAAAAAGGTCACCAGGGTATTAGTCCCTTCTATAGCTGAGACGGAGATTATGAATGAATTCAGGAACACTGACTTTTACTCACCCATGTTGATATGGTTCAATCCCTACTAAATGACCAATCTGCCAACAGCAGAGACCAACACTAAGATAACAATATAGCATCATTCCCTGATGGCAAGTTGATTACATTCAATCATTCTATATAGAAAAAATAATAATAATATATTTATCACCAGAATAGACAATCTGAATATGATACTTGCCTTACTTGTCCAAAATGATTCTACCAAAACACCATATCTGAATGTATATAATCCCTTATTCACTAACAAGGCATTCCATATGGCATTGCTTGTAACCAAAGAAATAATTTTGTAGAAAACAGTGTAGGGTAATAGACTTATTGCTTATGAAATTCACTGGTCTTAACTGTGCTGGGCCTGACAGCCTAGTGAAATGATCCTTTTTTTTTTTTTTCAAATTAAATTTTCTCTTTTGAAATCATTGTAAATTTGCATACAGTTTTAAGAAATAATATACAGATACCCACTTACCACTTACCCTCAGTGATAACATCTTGTAAGACTATCACAACTAGGAAATTAAATCAACACTGATACAGTCCAAAGGTCTTGTTCAGATTTCACTAGTTTTACATATAATTGTTTATATGCATGCATTTGGTTCTATGAGATTTTATCATATGTACTCGTTCCTATTTATCACCGCAGTCAAGATGCAGAACAGTTCTACTGGCATAAGATCCCTGTGTGTCATTTTATACTTCTTAACCTTCCTTCTACCTACCTATTCCATTCTTACCTCTTAGCAAACACTGATCTGTTTTCCATCTCTATAATTCTGTTATTTCAAGAATATATAAATGGAACCACACAGTATGTAACCTTTTGATACTGGCTTTTTATTCATGCAGCCTAATTGCCTTTAGAATCATTCCAATTGTTGCATGTATCAATTGCTTGTTACTTTTTATTGCTAAGTACTATTCCATTAAAAAAAAAAAAAAAAAACGTACTGCAGGGCTAGGGTTGTTAGCTCAGTGGTAGAACGCTTGCCTAGCACAGTGAGGCACTGGGTTCCATTCCCAATACCACATTAAAAAAAAAAAAGCTAAATAAACAAAGTGAAGGTATTAAAAAAATAAATACTGCAGTTTAACCATTCACCAAGGGCATATGGGCTATTTCCAGTTTTAGTACTACAATGCCATTATGAACATTTGTGTTGGTTGTTATATAAACATGAGTTTTCATGTCTTTGGGATAAATACTCTGCCCAGTAGCATCCAGCTCCCGGTGTCCCCATATTTCTTTTGAGAGAACTCAACCATATCACCTTGGGTAGCTGGTCAGAAACCAAGCAACTTGAATTGCCAACTCCTGTGCCAGGACTGACTCACTATCCAGCAGTTGCCAACCACAGAATTCCTAAAGCTTAAAAAGGAGGGCAAAATCCAAACTAAATCCAAACTATTCAATTTTACTCCCCACACCATACAAATCAGATTCTTCACAAAAGTTACTTTCTTTAATGTAACTTAAGAGCTTCTTTTATTTCCTTAATGCCAATAAATAAAAACAAACTTAAGGGCTATAATCATGCCATAACAATTAATATATTCAAAAGAGAAAAATATTTTTAAAAAAGCAAAATAAAACCTAAACACATTTAAAGAAGGTAGCAACATTTCTGGGCAAAAATAAGAATTAGGAAAAATCTACAAATAGCAAAAGCTAATGCTGACTTGAGAAGAATCTGAGTGAGATCATATAACCACCTACAAAATACAATACATATAGAAAATAAGAATCTTCCCTTTTAGGAAATGGATATTACTGCTCATAAGCACAATACAGGTACTGATAAAAACCTATTTTTCCCTGAGAATTCTGTTTTATTGTTCTTTTATTAAATGGTCACATTTCTTTTAAACATTTTTTGAAAATGTTAGACACCACCATGGAACCAAACATTTCAGAAGATTTTTTGTATCAGTAACTCTGAGATAACTCTCCTAGAATTCTACAATGTAAAAACAGGCTGGCATCACAGTTAAAATTAGAAACATTTTCCAACATTCCTTTAAATATTAATTTTTAAAACATTGGTATAATTTTTAAAGTTGTCAACACAAAACTAAGGGAAAACAAAGGGTTAACCAAATCTACATAATTTTGCTACCATACGAATTTAGTGGACTTAAAACACACATAAAAATTAGAGAATTTTTCCCTTTATATTGAAACAAATCCTTTAAACAATCTATATTTTCACTTTTTCAGTATTATTAAAGAACTAAACATCAACTGAAATGTTCTGTCTCCCAGAATATTCCAGTGTTTCAAAATAAAAATAACAAAAAGAAATATCCATGAATAAGTGAAAAATAGCATTTAAAAATATTTGCAAGAAATTCATCTAACACAGTGCTAAAAACAAGATAAAACTCTAAGTTGTCCTGTAACATCAGTATTCTAAATAAATAAAAAGTAGTAAGATGTTCTACTGCCTTTTTTAATGTGCTGAGAAGTGCTATGCCACCCTCTACTGTACAAGACCAGTAGTGATTATGTTCATAGAACAGAAAAAACAATCCTCTGTTCAACTATCGCCACCTTGTGGCTATGAGATGGGTTATATGCTACGGCACAGGTCCCAAGTCTGCAAATTTATATTATTTAAGTACATAAAAGAGATTCAGGTTTTAAGATTTCTAAAAGCAAGGAGGAGGAAGGCATCTGATCAAAAAACAAACAAAAAAAACCTTTTTTTTTTAAGATTGACTTTAATTGTAACTTTATTTTTATTTATTAATTTGTATGTGGTGCTGAGGATCAAACACAGTGCCTCTCCCACACTAGGCGAGCGCTCTACCACTGAGCCACAACCCCAGCCCCACAAAAAAAAAAAAAAAAACTTTTGCAAATATTTATCAGGTTTTTTATAGATAAGTGGGCAACATGTTGGTCACAAAAATAAATAGGACTTGTTCCTAGCCCCCAAATAGGCCAAAACAAAACAAAAACTAATTGAAGAAATAGACACATAAACCAGTATTAAAGCTAATGAACTAAAGGAAAAGAAAGTGGATGAGAGAACACAGGATAAACACAGAGCTCACAGCCTCCATACAAAACAACAGTGTTGCAGGTCTTTTAAACCCGAGCTTTCTTTGCCAAGTAGTGAAATATTAGGAAAGGGATCATGCCCTTGGTTCAGTCCTGACTGTGAGGGAAAGGTCTCTGCAAGGATAAGTTTTAGGGCCCTTACTGAAAAGTATTTATTTCTGAGGTCCACATATACTTTAGTATATACTTCAAGGACTTTAAAAATTAAATCAAAGGGTAATACTTGAACTTCATCAGTATAAATACATATTTTAAAATCTCATAATAAGCAATCTGATTGTTATTTTTCATTTGTAATTATTCAACTATCAAACTGTCTAAATATTATTACAATTTATACCATATCAAGTTCTTGCTTATAAGTAAAGCTTTATGCAAGGGATGAAAAGAATGAATAAGGTATAATCTTGATCTCTAATAACTACAAGTAGAAAACAGACTAAAACAGGTTCACAAATGACTTTAATGTAATGAAGAGCTACAGTTGTACCATAAAGGTAGTAGAAAACAAAGCCCTAGGATATTCAAGAGGAGTTTCACCTGGTTGGTGACATCACAGAGACCCAAAGAATAGATGATTTTTCCCCCTTTTCTTTCTTTTGTTTTTTTTTATTAATTAGTTCTTTTTAGTTATATATAACATTAGGATTCACTTTGACATAATTATAAAAGCATGGAATATAATTTGCTCTAATTCAGTCCCCAGTACTTCCCTTTCCCCAACTTTCCTTCCACCCCTTGTTCTCTTCCCTCTACTCTACTGATCTCTCTGCTATTTATTTATTTAGTTTTTTTCTTTTTAATTAGTATCTTGTGGATATACGTGATTGTGAGATTCACTGTGATACATTCATATGTGTACTAGGAAAGTCAGGTCAGATTCCTTCACTGTTCTTCCCTTATCCCATCTCACCTCCCTTCCCCTCAATCCTCTTGCTTTATTAGTTCTTCCTCTAACAGATCTTTCTTCTATTTGATGGAACCCCCCACCTCCTGTGATCTTTACAATGAAATCTGTAGTCAGGGGAGCTAATTTCAGGGTAAAGAGCAAAGGTAAAGCAATAATGTTTTGTTTGGGAACAGAAAACTTTCTCTCCAAAGGAAAAAAAATTAAGCAGAAGCCATTCTGCAAATAAAATCTTACACAGAACCCCAATATATACATATAAATTAGTTTTTTGTCTGTTTTGTTTTTGGTGCTGGAGATTGAACCCAGGGCTTTGTGTGGTAGGCAAGCACTCTACCAACTGCACTATCTCCCCAGCCCCACAAATTAGTTTTTGTTAGTATATTTTGAGTTCAAATTGGTAGCATTTCTTTATTATGAAGTAAAAATTGTGAATGTACAGTAATTTTGATGAAAATCAGAGATGAAGGATAACAAACTCAGTTTCTAATTCCTGCATTTTGTTTTGGTTGTCCAATATGAAGAAAATCCACCTAGGGACTGGGGATGTGGCTCAACGGTAGAATATCTCTTGCCTAGCTTGCTGGAGGCACTGGGTTCCATTTCCCATAGCGTGCACACACACACACAAAAGAAACAAAAAAAAAAAAAAAAAAAGGAAGAAGAAGAAGAATCAAATCCACTTATAACAGCATGTTAATGAGGGTGAGGAAATGAGCACTGCCAAGCACTACAGTGGGAGTTTATTAAACCAGCTACATCTATCAAATTCAAACTGTGCATATACATTCTTCTAGAGTACATCCTATAAATTCACTTTCATAAGCATGCAAAGAAGCAAATGTCTACTGCAATATTGTCTGTTGGGGAGGAGCAACAATCTAATGCTTTTAATGAAGGCCTTTTCTAGTTAAATAAATGATAACTACCATGGAATACCAACAATTTTTTAAATGAGGTATATAAATCACACATAAGACACAAATTTATACTTTAGTGAACATAATAATTTTCAGCAGCAGCTGAAGTATACTTTTTAAAAAAGTATTAGGCCCTTGCATTAAGTGCTTTAAATAATAAATTATTTGATCAATAAAAAATAATGAGATAAAGCAATAATGATTTTAGGGGACAGCCCTAAAAAGATTAATCTCATAATAATACCATGACACAGGGTTTCCTTTTATAAAAAAGGAAAAGGAGATACACAGATATTAAGTCATTTCCCAAAGAAAAACAGCTAATAAATACAAGAGCCAAGATTTAAACTCAAGAGTTTTTACTCTTAAATAGTAATAACAGTTCAAAATAGTACTTACAGTATTAACCAATTTAACAATTACACTATAATATGCATACAAACATAAAACTCCAGAGGCATCCATTAAAAATCATACTCTCCAGCCTTAACAAAGTTAGAAAAAGGAGAGCTGTTTATATTTCACATAATAATTTTCAAGGCTATTTAAACTTTCTTTTTAAAGTAAATATTGCTTTTATACTTCATAATTTGTTTCAAAAATCCTGATCACACAATAAGCATTCATCTTGTAATCTCAAGATAGTCTTCAATTAAATAGATCCAGAAATGTCAAAATGAAATGTAAGTTGGCCCCTATCAACATCTAACAACTGCTCATATTCCTCATCATAAATGTAAGGTAGAAATACACCCAAACAAACATTAAAATTAAATCTAATGTGGTATTTTGAGTTTTCTTATTATTCTTACAATTGTTTTCACTCAATTATTGTTCTGGTCAGGCACATTTAACTAATATGTTCAAGCCTGTATTATTCAACTTTGGCAAAATGCTTGAGAGCAGTCACACACACACATCACAATTCAGACAGGCCAGGTGGAACTGAAGTTCCAATATGCAACACATGTCCTGGTCATTTATTTATCCATTTGGCAAATATTTAGAGTGCCCACCATGGGTCAAGCATGGTGCTAGGTACTAGGGATATACCAGAATGAAGAAGAAAGGTCTCTGTCCTCCTAAAACTTACATTCCACCGTGGGGAAAAGCCAAGATAAACTTTTCTTACACATAATACTACAATATAAACAGACACATTAAAGATTACAAATATCCTTAAATCACAGATTAAATAGCATGGCATGTGCATGGCTGATTTGGGGTGTTTCTGATTGATGGGTTAGTTTTAACTTTTTTGGGGGGGCTATGAAAAACAACTTTATTGTCTTTGTACAACTCAATCTCTAATTATAGACTGACTTACATTTTTCAAATAGCCTCTTACATGCTCTTTTTTCTGGAGCAGTTTTAGGTTTATAGCAAAATTGAAAGAATAGTAGAGAGAAGTCCCATGCACTCCCTAACTCCCAACTTGCATAGCCTCCTCTACTATCAACATCCCCACCACAGAGGACACTTGTTAGAACAGATGAACCTGCATGGTTTGACAAAGCTTATTATTCACTACTTAATAGTGGGGTTTCATTAAAAGAACTACGTGGTTCTGGAAACATCTCTGGTATAACTATTCTCCAAAAGGCAGGAGGACAGTGGAGAAATAGCTGAGGCCATATATCTAAAATGCATTAAGTGAAAGCTTTCTCTACTTCATGTGCCAAGAACTCTTTAAATGTATTATTCCATAGAAACTTCCCAATAACTCCAGTTAGAGTATGATTTTCACTTAGAGATAAGGGAGCAAACTCAGGTAGGCTAGCTAACTTGCCAAAGTCAGTTAGCTAATAAGATGGCTGGATGATTATCAGAATCCCAGGACCTTCAAACTGAGCAGCTTTTAACCTCTGCCCCAGGCCAGTAAGTCAATACCACAGCAAGAAATGTATAGTTAAGCTTGTAAGCAATATGAATGGTGGCTTACAAAATTCCCATTCCCAAGAAAAACATAAAGACCACCTCCTTATGTCTGATTTGTAGAGCACAACTCTGTTGCTATGTGTACAATGACCTTGAGCACAGCTGAAGTCAGAGGTATCAATTACTGAATAAAAAAGGGACCACTCAAAATGTTACAAAGCTAAGAACCCATAAAACACAGACTACAACTCGGCTTCCTGATACTCTCCTTCCCAGGAAATTTTCCTTCCATTAAACCAAGATGTCCAAGAACTATGAACCAGAAAAATGTGAACCACATGGCAGAACTGAACACATTTACTTTCCATCTAGTAAAATGTTTTCAAAACTGTGTTCGATAGAGAAAAACTGCCCATGGAAACTGTTCGTTCAATCTAAGCTGGAGTAGGCAAATCCAACGGATGTGCTGAGACAACCAGGAAACACCTCAGTTGCTTCCTGGAAAAACTGAGCAGCCCAGTTAGAATTGCCTTGGAGAGGAATGGAAAGGGAATCCTGCTCACTTGTAAATACCCTTAATTTTTTCTTCATTAAACATTTATTACTGCTTACCACATGAAACACTAAAATATGAGAAACATTTTGAGCTTCAAACACTACATTAAGTGAAAGCTTTGAAAGTGCATGAAAGTGATGCCACAATTTTCATTCTTGCCACAATTAACTCAGCAATTTGAGAATTATTTTCTGGAGATTTTGAAGAAACTGAAAATGTGGCACTTATGGGGCTGGTAATGGAAAAGGGTGAAGCTGAGAAACAGGGAAATTCTTTTCCTACACAAATATTCAGAAGAACACTGAATTATATTTATCCTTCCTACCTTATCACACTTTATCTTCAATGCCTTATGCCAAGGATGAATCTAATTCATCCCTTTGATAATTTCAAGTCGGCCGGGATGCTGATTTCCCCAGGTATGGTAGACAGAATAATGTGCCCCCAAAGAGGTCCAGGACCATCCTAATTCCTAGAGTTTGTAATGTTACCTTCTATGGCAAAGGGGAATTAAGTTGCAGATAGGATTAAGATTGCTAATCAACCAATTTTAGGAATAATATTGTGAATAATCTGATAGGACCAATGTAACTATGAAGGACCTCAAAAATGAATGAGACATAAGAGAAGTCCCCGTGAGAACTCAATCGATTGTTGCTGGTTTTAAAGATGCAAAAGACCAGGAATTAATGAATGCCAGTAGCCCCTATAAATTAGAAAAGGCAAGGAAACAGATCCTTCCCAGAACTTACAAAACGGGAAACTGCCAACACCTTGGTTGTAAGCCAGTGAGACTTCATCCAACTTCTTATAACCCTCAAAATAACGAATTTGTTTTAAGACACTAAATTTGCAGTAATTTGTTACAGCAGAAAAAAGAAAATACACCAGACTTCTTTTAATCCTTGGATCTTTGGAAAATTCTGACTATAACTACTAAAATGACCCTATAATCCAGTAAACTCGCCTATTAGCTATTTGGTACTATTCCCCGAGGAAATAAATACAGAAATTAAGTTTTTAAAAAATATAATCCAATTTCATGTCTTCTGAATCCAATAGTAAAAAACAAAACGTCTCAGGCTTGTATTTATATCTATTTCCTCTATTTCATTTATTTAGTTATTTCATATTTTACAAAAGGATAAGGCAAAGGAGAAATAAACCCAAAAAAGGTCATTTACAGAAAAGGAAAGAACTGACCTGTTAGATCACTTGCCCAAGTTCAGAAAAACAGTTAATTCCCTCGTTCCCTATCAATTTAACAAATGCTTATAATACATGCCAAGCTCCACGCTGGAGCCATTGCCTAAAACAAGACCCAGCGAAGCCTTGCCTTTCCCAGTGTGAGTCCCCTTCTACTAGTCCCCCCCGAGCCTCACTGGCAGCGCTCCCAGCTGCCCAAGGGCCACCAAGCCCCAGCAAGACGCGCGCTCACGGAGTATGGGCAAAAATAAAATAAATTGTTGTAAAAATACAACCAATGCAGAAAAACATCAAACACGCGCTCGGCTGCTAGCGGCCAGCCACAGAGCCAACACGCGTCCCAACTCCCGCTGTCCAGGTTCCCAGGCCCCTCAACCACGCCCAACCCTCCCAGCTCCGGTTCCCCTCGCCGGTTCCCCGCCCACCAGCCAACCTGGCCCCGCACACACGTCACTGGCGTGGCCCCACCCTTTACGCCGTCCCCGGCCCGAGCGGCCCACCGCGTCGTGGGCGTGGCTCCGCGGCTGCCTCTCACCCGTCGGAGCTCCGCCTTCCGCTGCAGCTCTGAGTGCCGCTCCAACGCGCTAGCAAAGCCGCCTGGACTCGTCTGAGGCTTCGAGGAATCCGAACTCCCACTTTCGGAGCCACTCTCAGTGCTTGCGCCTCGAAAGGGCCTGGGGAAGAGAAACACTCGCAGAAAATGGCTCTCGGCAACCACAGCACGGGTCCGACACAGCGCCGCCATGACGCCTTCACAACCTCTGACCTATGGCCTCCGTTCCGCAAGCGCGCGGGTCACGGGCGGAGCGACGAGAGGCCCGCCCACCTGCCTTGGAGCACCGAGGACCGGGTGTTGTGGTTTGTGCTGTGCGGAGGAAGGAATGTAGGAAGGGGAAAGTTTAAGCTAAAATTGATGGACTAAATCCTTAGTGACTGGAGATCACTGTTTCATGTGGGAAGTGCGTTTGATTCGAAGCACAGTGTGGTAATGCGACCCTTAATGTTCCCTCAGTGGCCGCAGGGTTCGCTTCCCCACGCGCTCAAACGCCAGGTCCTCCCTGATTATCCTACTTAGAATTGGAAGACCGAATATACACGCGGGCGCTCTGCTTCTCTCTGTGCCATTTAGCACTTCCCTAATATGCCATGTATTGTACTTAAATTTTAGGTGCTTTCGGAATATTCTCCATGAAGGTAGGAATTTGCTGTTAGGTTCTTTGCACTGGGCACATAGTAAGGAGCAGTTAACATCCAGAAATTCAAATTCGTGAAACTCTGAATCCAAGTTTGTCCTTTGCCACTTCTGAGGCCAGTCCTCTCACATGAATGTAATTGAGGTATTTGTCACCTCCTAATAGCTACTGTACTTTCTAGTGTTACAGAGCTGGGGCTTGCAAGAAACTGAGGCAGTGCAAAAACCTGCCCTTCTTGATTCTTGTGATCAAGTCAGAAAGATTTCAGACATGTTGCTCATAGTAACGGGAATGAGTTTATTGAAGGGATAGGAAAAAGGAAAGGGGACACTCCTCAAGGGAGAAAATTGGTCCTGAGAGCAGAGGGACAACATGCCCCTCCTACACTTCGGTTTTATTGGGGATCCCAGAGATGTTTCCAGTGTTGCACCCAGGTCCACCTCATGATATTTGGCTGACAGCAAGATGACATCAGACTTTAAAGTCCCTATTGCCATGACAACTCTAGGTCACCTTGGCCCATGTTGACCAATTGTAATTGGATTCTTAACCATGTATTCTTACAGATTTTATGGCTAGGAGGAACTATGCTTAATCTCACAGAGTTTCAGGACCTGGTTACAAAAGTCTCACCCTTCAGGGTAGCTTGGGTTCCTCTTACCAACATCATTTTGTTCTCCTGCGGATAGCAGGTAGTTTGCTGAGGAATGTGACATATCTTGTCCACTTAGGCCAAGTGGGCAGCAGGTAAATTGCTTCTTGAAAATGAAAGCATATGGGGGTCAGCCCTGTGGGTCCATTTTTTGTAATTAGTAATTAACCTCTGTGTTCCCACCATTCACATCTGTCTGTTCCCTAACACTAAGGAATTAGGGAATTTCAGATTATGCCTGTATACTGCACCAGAGGCCCTTGTCACTTTTTTCGCCTCAATATTAATTCCAAGATTTTGCCTACCCTCTTCAAAACCTAACCAGACACCATACTTCCCTTTTTAATGAATGAAGTAGTTCACCCATCTTTTACCGTTTTAATGTTAACCTGCAATTAAGTTATTTTGGAGGCAGGTGGCACACACTTTTCTATGTCATTTGAAAATTACTGAGAGAAGGAATTTTTAGGACCACAAACCCTATTTTACTAATGCCTCCATCTAGGGATTTATACTTTTCTCATGCATAGACAGTGTACAAAACACTAGGAAGTAATTGTAGGATTATTACTAGCCAATTGTGGAATAACCCTTATAAATTCAGGAGCTTCAGATAAATTCTATTCTAGGTGAGTTCTCCCTCTTAGTACTTAAAACTGTTTCCCTTGACCATTAATGGACTCTTTTGCCTGAAGAGTCCATTATTGTGGCTATTTGAATTATTATGGCTATTGCTACTTCTACTCCCTTTTAGGAGAGAAAGTGTGGTAAATTGTAAAAAGCCCCGCCTGTGACCTTTAAATACCTTCGGTTGTAGTCCCCACTAATCCTGGTTTTAAGGCAAGGCAATTGGATGTTGCCAGTTTGGTTTCCTTACTTGTAAATTCCACCCTGTTACCACAGTGCCAAGTTTAAAGAAGTGCTTTGTAAACTTAACTACATGCATATGGACAGAACAGGCAGGATTACTAAGGTTCCAGCTCTAAAACTCAATACATATGTCATGTCCTACCTCAGCCAAATGATAAACTTCTCAAGGACTATGATAAATCATTTTTGGAACAAGTCCTGTAGTTTTTTTCAGTGGACATGTTGATGAGCTGTGAATCCACATGATAAATAGGCTATATCTTCTTCGTACCTTCTTGAAGATTGAAGGTTACTTTCACATCAAATTTTTTTTTTAAATAAAAAGCAAAAATTATCTGCTTTTGGTAGAGGGCCAGAAGCATCAAATGAGAGAGATTTATCTGCAGGCTTCCTTGCCTATGCAAGCCACAGAAGCTATAGAGGGGCAGTGTTTTTATATCTTAAGGATTCTGATCCTGCCCTAACTGCACCTTCCCTCTTGCTTCATTAAAAAGTCCTCTTTTTTGCAAGTTAACACACATTGCAAAAATATTAGTTATGGCAGATGGCAAGGTAAGTGAACAGAAAATAATTCAATTGCCTCACAAGTATTGGCTATGGTCTCATCTATAAAACTGACACCACACCCCGAAGAATTAAAGGAAATGTGTGAAATGCCTATGCATTTAATGGAAGCTCAGAAAGTAGCTTAGAAATGGCTAGGTGAATGTGACTAGGTGGTGATTAAAGATTTGTGCCTTTTAACCATGTATAAATGCCTGGATGAGGGGACTTGTCTAGACATATAGACTAAAGACAGTCATTTCAGGTGAAGAAACAGATAAGCTCATTAAGATCATCAATCCTGTAGATGCCAAATGAAGCCAGGCAATGTTTAAGGAATTGGAAGAATACTTAAGATAGTCAAATTGGAAAATAATGGAATTACTCCTAGAAACCAAGAAAACCTTTAGAGAATGTTGATGATAACCACTTAAAAATGTATATTCAAAAAACAAAAATTGTGTTTTGCTTTTCCTGTGTTGTAGAAAAACCACCTTCAAACTAAAATAATCACACTAACCAGCCTCAGTAACATCAAAATTATATATGAGTTGGGCAGGGTGGTACATGTCTGTTTATCCCAGATACTCCGGAGGCTAAAGCAGGAGTAGTAACAACTTGAGGCCAGCCTAGGCAACTTGGCAAGAACTCATCTCAAAATAAAAAAGGCTGGGATGTATGTACCCTAGTTGTAGAACGTCCCTCAATTCAATTACCAGTACCAAAAAAAAATTTGAGTTGTCAAGAATTTGAGTCACCAAACATTTATTGAAGTATGAAATCCTAGCAGGTGACAGGCACATGCAGGCCCTGCCCTCTCAGAGCTCACATACTAAGAGTTTGAAAAAGCCTTTAGATTCATTTTGGTTTCAACATCAGAAACAATGTGGAAGGTTTGAAGTTCACTGGTTTATTCCAAAGCAGCGTTTTCTATTGTGACCCACCCATGGTCTCTACAATTAATAATCATGGGACCATCACTAAAAATGACTAATCAATAGCCAAATGTCTTTGCCATGTGCAAAAATCAGATTTTACATCTGGTTTTAACTATAAAGAAATATGATTTTAACAAACTGCCTTATGCAGCATTTCTTCTGGAACATGTGCAGCACATAGTCACTTCATAAATGCCTTTTGGTAGCCAGCGTGTAGCTTTCTCATTTTTGCTTGATAACGTTGATTCATTACAGCTGTCATGGTTCCTTACATATCCAGGACAGGACAGGTTTGGAGTTTGTTTGCATAATGGACTTGCCCCTTTCCTCCACAGACAGGTAATACATACAAAAGAACCCATGCCCAAGCCAGGCGCGGTGGCACCTCGGTACCAAAACAAAAAACAAAAACAAAAAAAAACAAAAAAACCCATACCCAAATCATAGAATGTTTATTGTTTTCAAATACTATACAAAAAATAGAAAGTGTATCTTAACAGATCAAGAACAGTCCAAATTGTGTTTTTTTTCTGTATCGCAGTAACTAAGTTGCTAAGATGATAATCCAAGTAATAGGTTCCCTCTTCACTGATTATTTTGGTCTTACAAGCATAAGAATCATGCTATATTCCCACAAACTCCATAATTTAAAGGCATTCCTATTTGTAAGACAGGGTTGTTTTTAGTGATATTTTCTCCCTTTACATTTACTGAATCCTTAAATATCTGAGATTTCACTCTACTGCTGTTTTCTTGTAGTGTCATGCATAACACACAACAGAGTAGCCAGGACCTGTTTCTGGTTTTCCTACTAATTACTTTTTCAAATTTCTTAAATATGTGTGAATTCATAACATCGAATCTACCACAAAAACCATTTTGCATAGTATATCTAAATCCATGTTTTATATTTCTAAATTCATCCTCACTCTTTACTTTTAAGAAGCAAGTGTTGGCTGGTTGGTTTATAGACGGGGAAGATGTCTACAAAAATGATTCTCTAGTTCGTGACCATCCCCAGTGCTCACCTTCTTATACCCATGCCACTTCCCATCCCAATTTCTATCATTTTTTTCCGCATATACACAGTAAAAAGATATGAGAATATTTCTCTCAACTAAAGAAATTGCCATCTTACTCTATTTGGCAGTGTTGAGAAGACATGAACAGGACAGGACACCGAAGAAACAATGTAATAAAGATGATGGAACAATTTTTTAAAGACTAGTTGTTGGGGAAAATAACAGCTATGATGAATAATCACAGTATTTCCATAAAGTGACAAATTTCTACAGATCTCTGTTCTGGGTCAATGCTTCAACTTTTGCCTTAAAGCCTTCAGGAGGAAATTAGAGAATGTTAGTCTGATACCATTAAGTAGTGGTTTAAAGTGGATTATTTTTTAAATTGCCTTTTTTAAAGTAGAGGTACCAGTTAATTCATTAATATAACAAACTAGTTCCAGACCACTGGTCTCATAATAGATATTGAGACCTATACTACTGATATACAGAATTTATTAAGCTTTTCACATGTAATAGAGCATAGCTTCAACTGCATTAGAATGCTAACAAAAGCTCTAGCAATCAAGAATGGCAGCACATTATTTTATAATACCACCTGGGGCTTTTCAAATTTGGGGTTTAAAAAAATTTATCCTGAAGACATCTAGTCATGCTTTGAAAAAAAATGTTTGAGGTCACTCCAAGCTTGGCAATTAACATTTGGCATAAACAACAGAACAGTCACAACTTGATAAATAGTAACATAAGCCATTACATTTACAGCATAAGGAAAAGGTGGTGGAGAGTCCGTAGTTAACTAGAGTTAATGTAGAACCTCAGCCTCTATGCAGATCTGTCCAAAGGCTGTGATTCATCAGCCCCAACACAGCTCTTGGAGCAGGGAAATGTCTACAGTAACATTTATAATTTCTAACACACTGCAAACAAGTAGAGAATGATGAATTGATTTTTATTAATGCATTACATCCTTAGGAATTATCACCAAAAAATGTTCAAGTTATAACAGTCATACAACTATTTGTACTTACTTAAAAAGATGCTAAATGGATTAAGTGGAGACAGCAATGTCTCCCCTGATGTGGTTGATTTTGGCGTGTTTACAACTAGATTTAAAACACTTGAACATTGATGGGTGCACTCATATTTCAGGCTACTGATATAGTGTGTGTTTGACTCAATGATGTCAGTGTACTCTGAACTTAAAACTTGAATCTGGTAAAAAGTTGACAAACAGTGAAATAACTAATAGGCTGAAATGGTTACTGTCACAAATGGTAATTAACAAGGATATGGGGGTGAGGGTCCTACTCTCAAGTCACCCAGCAATTTGAATTACTGTACATATAGAGTTATAACAAATTGTGTGTAGAACTGTTTATTTAGTCTGGTATCTTCAGATACCCAAGATAGGTACTTTATATGAAGAAGTGTTTATTCAAAAATGGGATTTTTTTGTAGCTAGTAGTTATTCCATTAAGGTAAAGAAAGTGACAGTGAAGCTTTTAATAACCAGGATTCAAAATTTAAAAGAACAATTTTAGTTAGGAATCAAATATGCAGAGATTCAAAAAGGAAAATAATCTTATAGAAGACAAAAGAGCAAACTGGCATCCCAGATGCAGAGCAATTTTATAAAGTAGGAAAGCAACTATGATCACCTGAAGCTTCTCAGATCATCCTAGTGAGCGTCCCCAGGTACTATATGTGACTTTATATAATAGTATTTCCTAAACAAAGGACCTTCACTACACATTAAAGGGTGTTTCCCAGAAGTAGAGGTGAAGGTATTTTCATTTTGTTTTAACTCACAAACTATTTGGTCAAAGAAATATGTAAAGCTAAATAAAAGCACATCTGGTAGAAATTCATGGCAATGAATGCTGACAAGATGTGCTTGATCTTGCTTGCAGCATCTGGCAGTGGGTAGCAGAACAAAGGTAGGAATCTCACAGGCTCTCCTGCGTCTGTTCTGTAGGCGGCTCTGTGGCGGTGGCACTAGCATTTGCAGTCGAATTCAAGACTTCTCCAAAATCACCGCCAGCAGGCTTGGTTCCCCCTACTTTAGACTTAAAAAAAAAAAAAGTTCAAAAAAGAAATATGAAACAAAATTAGCTAACTCTGCATAAAGGAACTCAATTTTACTTTCAAAAATAAGAACCTGGTAGCTCTGTGATCATTACATATGTTTGGAATTTCGTACTGTTCAGGGTGGTAAATTCTACCTTTCCCCCAGCCTCATTAACTAATTATTCTTCAAAGGAAAAATTTGTTTAAAGAACTTTGTGAAGCCTATGCTAAAATATCTACTGAAAAATATAAAGTATCTACTGAACTTGTTGCTTGATAAACATTTTGTGTTACATTCAATTCTTCATTCAGCTCCACTTACTGAAGAAATACTGAGCAAAATAAATAAAAAATAACATATATATTTTTTCCCAGCTACAGTGTAAGCATTTGAACCCTTTACTACTTAAAGTGTGCTCCAAGGACCTGCAGACTCAACATTACCCGGGAGCTTGTCAGAAATGCAGAATTTCAGACACATACTCTTCCCCACCTCAAATCCAACCACAGAACTGAAATTACATTTTTATAGGATCCTCAGGTACTTCATGTGTACATTTGGTTTGTGAAACACCACTCTAGCCTATCCAACCTGAAATTGTCAGTAAATATGTATGAATGAATACATCTGCCTTACATTTGCACAGTATTTTGTGCTTTTCAAAACCTTTATACATGTCACTCCTTGCTTTTCCACACTGACATATATGTGCCTGCTAGCCTTTCAAAAACTAAGCAGGTCTCTTGTACATATCTATAAGAACGATATATTTTTTATTCATCAAATGCATATTGAGCAATGTGCAAAGGATCACTCTAGGCCCTTAAGAAGTATCAGTGAGCAGAAAGAACAGGACCCTGTCATTATTGGTTTACAAAGCACCATGCTAGTGGATGTTGAATAAATAAGTTATAAGGTTGTGTATATAATGTGACTCTGGAAAACATTCATATATGTACATACAAACAGAAAAGGTGTGTGCTAACATTGGTATGTGCAAGGGGAAAAAAAATCCAGATCACTACACAGTGTTTGATTTTCTTTCAATAAATGTACCCTGGCTCTATAATTTTTAAAACATGATTTAAGAATGAGTAACTTGGTTAAAATTCTGGAAGACTAAATAATAGCTTTTAATCTCATTAAGATATCAGCTTTAACCGGTAAAAGATGCCACTATAATTATCAGAGTTAAGTTAGGAAGCCATGAACATATAGCCATCATACAAACTAGAGAGGGTCAGGCAGTACGTAGGAACTAGATGACATTTCAGGTCACCTGTAATTCTAAGAATTGATGATTTTGTTTTTAATATAATCTTTGAGATAATGCAAAAACAGTGAACAGTAAATGACAATCATAACATCACTGTAATAAAAGAATGACAGAATGCCCAATAATTAACAACTAAACAAAATATATCTGTTTTAAGGTATGTATAAACAGATTAAACATAGTATTGAAGGAGAATATTTAATGACAGGAAAGTGTTAATGATTTGTGGTCATTCTTTTTTGAAAGGATAACAGCATAGTACTACTGTATATATTATTGTCTCTGGATAGTAACACAAGTTTTTAAAATTTTTTGTGCTTTCTATATTGTTAACCATAATAAAGTTATAGTAAATTTTGTCCAATTACAAAATATTTAAAATGAATAAAGCAAAAAGCAGCACAAATTTCTAAAGTGCTATTGCTTTTTAAATTATACATATCCTTTTAGCATTTGGCATACTACCATGCTTACAACATACCCTCAAAATATATTGGTTAAAAGAGTTACATAACTCTTTAAATGTCCATTAATAGCATAAAGAGTAAGGTTCTTGGGCTGAGATCCCTGGCTTAATGGTAGAGCACTTGCCTAGCATGTGTGAGGCACTGGGTTCAATTCTCAGCACCACATATAAATAAATAAATAAAATAAAGATCCATCAACAACTAATAAAAATGTTTAAAAAAAGGAGTTATGTTCCTAAATTTTTTTTTTAATTAAAAAAAAAAAAACAGCTAGGCATGATGGTGCACACCTGTAATCCCAGTGACTTGCGCGGCTGAGGCAGGACAAGTTCAAGGCCAGCCTCAGCAACTTACCAAGACCCTCAATGACTGAGGGTCTGTGAGACACTGTCTGAAAAATAAAATAAAAAGGGCTGTGATGTAGCTCAGAGATAGAGTACCCCTGGGTTAAATCCCCAGTACAAAAAATTAAAAATTTAAAAGGGCTGGGGTTGTAGCTCAGTGCTGGAGCACTTATCTAGCACATGTGAGGCACTGGATTTGATGCTCTACACCACATAAATAAGTAAAATAAAGGCATTGTGTCCATCTACAACTAAAAAAAATTAAAAATATACAGATGCAAATGATTTGCCCACACCAAAGAAAATTAAGGCACATGCAATGTGTCACAAAGATCCTGTTCACCTCTCTACTTGCCTTTAAGTTTTCAACCTTTTCTTCAAATGACTTGAAAGTCGGGGAGTTTCTAGGGAAGGAAAAAATAGTTAAATTAAAAACACTGAAAACACTCAACAGTTTTGAATACCATTAGCTGATCATATTCCTCTTCACCATTATTCTCAATAAGCAAAATAATAGATATATTTATCTGTACATGTGTGCAGGTATGTGCACAAATATTATGTAAGATTACCAATTCCTGAGCTAATATTTCTACAAGTCTGATTTTGAGTCCATGAAGACCGTCATTTAGACAAAGTGATACAGAAAAAATCCAGTACATAGGAGAGGGAACAACATCAATTCTGTCACTTCCCCAACTTGTCACAATACAAGAAAATGCCACCATTAGGTTAGTTTAATTTTGGTGAAGATACTACACTCTAGAATTCCTGATTAGATTCATTTCTTCCCTGGCAGGAGTCCCATGCCACCCATTCAGGAAAAGCAGATCATACGGGATTCCACAAGGATCCTAATTTCTAGGGAGCAGCACCACAGACACAGAAAGGAGGGACCAAAAGGAGGGGAACAGCACAGAAACAGCTTTGATATTTCACAAGCTGCCCCACCTGACAGCCCTCTGGGCCCCAGGGAAGCTTTGTCGGCACCATTACACTGACCCACATTAATTAAGGACTGCAGCACTTTTGTCTCACCTATGGGTTTGCACAATTTTTATCCTATCCACTTAAACTTGAATATCCTCCTATCTAGATGAAAAGGCAGAGAAGGAAACCAGGAGCTCCCTCCTTCTCACAGTGGTAATAGCAGACTAGTGTAAGCCAATGGTTCTCAAAGTGTGGCCCCTAGAACAGCTGCATCCACAACTCCACGGAACTTGTAAGTAATGCAAATCCACAGTCCCACCCCAGCTCTACAGAAGCAGAAACTCTAGGACTAGACCCAGCAAGCAGGGTTTAACTAGCCCCTGGGAGATTCCAATGCACACCAAGGTCTAAGCCAAGCAGGCATTGTTAAAATCCTCTGCCTTTCTAGAGGGTTTAGGAGACAGAATGACATGTACCACTTCAAGTGCTCACAAATGAAAACGGACAGTAGAATAAATCATGGTTGACTCCCAACATCACACTGGGATGAAGGAAGCAAAGATGGGTTGTATGGGAGAAGAGAGACATGTAACAAAGGCTGATGCTCACAAAGGAGGTATGAGCATATCTCACACCTAGCTGTATCCCTGAAGAGAAGGTTCATTAAAGAGTAGTGTTCACTTTTAAACAGATTTCCAGTATGAAACAACATAAAGGCTTTACAAAATAAAATAGAAACTCCTTTTTAACTCAAACATTTAATGGATCTCTTGCACCCATGCCATCACTGTATGAGTAATTGAAGACTGATAGAGTGTTAAATACATAGCTTGTCAAGAGAATTCCAGATCCCCACCTCAAAAGAGTCCAGGTTAAACATTTAATAAACAAAGCACCAGAAAGCATAATACCAACTACACTTTGTAAAAATATACTTTACCTCATAGCAGGCATGCTAATTGAATGTTGAATGGAGCGTATACTAAGAGGCAGCATTAAAAAGAGATAGAAATAAAGTTAGTATATAGTGGTGATTCAACATATAAAAAGCCAACAAAACAGCTTTCTAGCTTTATTCGTTTCTCATCATGAAGAATTATCTGCTTTTTGAGATGGAGGGGATCAAAGTTATTCCAACAAAATTTACTTTTATTCATGAGCCAATTTAATACTAACCGTTATTACAACTAATAGTATAACCTTGCTTTTTTAACCCACTTTGAAAACTGTAAAGTACTTTCACCTGGATCTATAAGATACATAACATTGAGGCTCAGAAGTTAGATGGTTTACCCTAGGTCATGGCAAAATTCAGAATGAACTTGGGTCTCAGGGATTCTTAATGTTTACCACCTCCCCTCAAAAATGAAGTACACACACATACACACACAAGCGAGGCCAGTAAAAGGCCCTACAGCCATCTTTCTCTTAGGTATTTGTCCCAAAGCTAGAACAGACATGTTTCAAAATAAATTACCTGACAACTTTAAGTGATTTTAAAATTACTTATCACTCTGTAGTAGTATCAGTATCCATTCTGTAATAAGAGACACTTATACTCAAACCAATTAAATTGAATGCGTCTAAAAGGCCAAATAAAATTTGGTTCTCTGCCTTACTAGGTCCAACTTCTACTCAAGGAAGGCAGCTGAGTGATTGTTCAGATTCAAGGGTATCTATTTTTAGCCATTTCCCAGAGAACACTTCACATGCTGAAAGTACCTTTATTCCTAGGATTTTAAAATCACTGCACTCTGCTCCTACTGCTACCATACACATAATATTCTGACCACGGGAACATCTTTTTTAAGTAAACTTTCCTTCTGGTAAGGTGGACCATTCAAGGTAGAGAGTCTCAATTATATTTAAATATTTCATGTGTTTATGATTTGGTTTTCTCCAAGACTCAGTTGTTACAAATGGTAATGTATTTTAAATGCAGCTCCTCAAATCTAGCTTTGCATCCATGGGTAATATAGAGTTATGATTTTAAAATACATCAAAATATTCTGACAGTTTGTGTAATCAAGATAATCAATAAATCAAGATAATCATCTCCATACTTGATATCTTATGTAACACAGGAAAAAATCCATGTAACTGAACATTCTTTCCATCTTACAATGGTGCTTGATATATTGGCTTAAAGGACTATAATCTACTCTGGAAGGAATTTACTAATCTTTTTCCTACTTGATCTTCTGAAGTTTACTGGTCCCATATTTGAAGGACAGAGATTAATGAGAAACATCCTTCTAAATTCACAACACCAGAACTCCAGTCATCACTTGCCTTTGTTTTGCCCTTCTAAAGAAACAACCTTCCACCATTGTCGGGGTACTCCCAGCCAGGTAGCGAACTCCCCTTCGGCCAGTGAGTGAGAGGGGCACCCCAGGAGTCTCCGATGGGGTCGGACTGAGAGAGGAAGGCCACCTGGCACAAATCGCCATGTACCAGGGGGTCTTGTCTAAGCAAGTACCGATTCATTGAGGGGATTCACAGGCTTATATAGGAAGGAGGGTCCAGTGGTGTCCGGTTTCTAAGCTAATAATGCGGAAGGGGCTGTCCGCCTGAAAACAGTATAGGGTCACTCGGCTAAAGCAGTATGGGGGCAGAGGTCAGCCAATAAAAGTGCAGGGAGGTGGCTTCTCAGGCAGCGTGGTCAGCACTGAGCTGACTGCTTGGCGCCATCTTGTGGCACGTCCCCACACACCATGAGTCATATGATAACTGCATCAGGGAGCAGAGCCCACATCTAACCTCCTGTGAGCTACAGACTGTCTGGACTGAATAGGGGAGAGGATTAGAAGATTGAGATTCTTATCCTACCATGCTCCAGTTAGCTATTGGTTCAGTTAGTGGCAGGTACTTGAGCTAGAAAGTCACATCTACTTAAATACTGAGGAAAACTTTTTTTTTTTTGAGACAAGGGGAAAGCTGCAAGAATGCAGAGGAAGCCAGTTCTCAAAGAAGGAATCAAGCCTAAGCACAGAGCAGGATAACAAAGAGAGAAGACCATGTGGGGAACAGGGCAGGATTGAGGAAGAACTGACTTCCCGGTTTCCTCGGTTTCTAGAAACTATCCTAATTTCTAACACATTTCCACTAAAGTAGGGCTGGCTTGAGTGGGGCCTAGGCTTGCTTCCTTTCCTCTCTGTGGATCACAAAAGAATTTATTTTATTATCTGTGCAACACAGTCTCCATTTAAGATGAGTTAACATAGATAGTTTTCTGTTCCTTGTAACCAGATCTTCACTAGAACATGTATTACAGCAGAAACTATCAAATTCTGGTGACAGAAGGCAAGTGATGGCCAAACATGGGATAAAATTGTCCACAGGACACACATTGAATTCTATAGTATCAACAGACTGAGGAAATATGTGGATAAAGTACAAATTGTAAAAATTCACAGCTAATTGTCACTGATCTTATCAGCAGACAGATGGGTTCTCTGTCCCATTAACCAGCACACACCAACTAAATGTTCTTCAGTGGTGATATGTAAGAAAGAGCATGGAAGTGATTTGATTAAGGTTTATTTTGTGAAAATCACTGAGCTGAATTTGATTTTGGGCACTTCTCTGTATGCACTGTATTTCACGGTAGGATTTTTGGATGTACCCACTAAACAGAATGAAATCAATTAATAGAGATAGGGCTATAGTCTGAGGCTTCTCTGCCTCTGAGGTAGCCATTTCAGTAAGTAGAACAAGGAGCACACATCAACTTCAATTCCATCCAGTTATCTGGTTCTCTCTACAATCCAAATTTAGATAAAATTCTTTTTTTTTTTTTTTTTTTTTTTGGTAGATAGTCTGTAATCAAGGGGGCAGCTACTCTCTCATTTGGGCTTCTCAATGGAAAGCTAGCAAAAGCTTTGACCAGCTTCAAGTTACAATTTCATGCAACGCTGAATATAATGTGGAAACCTTCAAAAGCAAAATGCCAGGGTGCTCTTGGACCAGAATCAGCTCTCAGAGGCTGTCAGGATCAGTTAGCATCTATAGCAAACTTTGATAAAACTTTTCTACCTTGATTTGTAACCTTCAAATATGTTATCAAAGTAGAAATACAAAGCTGTATTTCTCAAAACACACTAAGAAGAGAAAAAAAAGTCACAGGGCAACCTGATACTCACTAAATACTTCCTAATCTCAAATTTACTCCTACTGTGAAAAGATTATTCTTTTAAAAAGCTGAAATGATTTTAATTTTTTTCCTGGTTTCTTACAGTTATTTGACCTTTTCATCTTAATAACTGGGGGGGGGGGGGAGAGGCAGATGGTGGGAGGAAGGAAGGGTGCAGTAGGTGGAGGAAGAGAAGGAAGAGGAAGGACTGGCATGTTGGAATGCTTCCAGCCAGGGAAGCCTCTAAGAGTCGTCTGTGTGTTATTACGCCATTTTGCTCCCAACAATGTCTTCATGTAGGCAACAGAAGAGTTACTTCTGAGCAATGCCCAGGGAAAGAGTCTCAAACTATCGCTGCTCTGGGGAGGCACAAGAGAGAGTGCCAGCTTCAGATATAGGGTGTCCCAGGGTCAAATCCTGACCATCAGTCAATCACACTTGCTTGCCAACTCTGCGGAAATCAATCTCCCCATGAGGCAGTTTCCTCCCAGCTGCAGTATGAAAGCAATACCCACACTTAACTTCAGAGGCTCAATATATAGCTTTACCTAGCATAAGACTTTAACCATTATTATAATGGATGACTTGAGTTGAAACACAAATCAGCATCTATTTTATGTTAGCTTTTATCTCTCAAAGTTTTCAAATTCATAGTTGTTATTTCATTTGTTAGCCTTGACCCTACAGTAAAGAACAGTACCTCACACACAGCACTCAATAAGTTCCTTTAAATGAAAGAACTGAGGTATAAACAATTTTGTTAACTAAAATTGGGAAGTATGGGTGGGTATGAAAGGTAGAAAAGTTATTAATGTGTTTCAAAGTCTATTCAAAGGGTATATTCTCCTTCTAAAAACAGACATTTCTTTTCCACTAAGGGGTAGAAATTTTCAGCAACAAAGAATTATCTTGAATGATTTTAACAAATAAAACAAAAATATCTAGATGTGTACATGAAGAAACATTTTAAAAGAAGCAAGTCCCTTTGAAAATGAAGGCAAAACGAATTAGCACTTTCTCTTAAATACATCAAAAATAGAGCAACAAGGCTATTGAATTATTATAGTATACAATTTGTAACACTGAAATTTGTGTTTAACAGTGGCACTGATGGAAATAAAATGATCATTTAAAGTTTATCTCAAAATTATAAAAGCATGAGTCAATGCTTACATATATGTATAAAGAATAAGCAAACAGGAGAATGGTGGAAATGCACACAGTGTCTGAGGAAAAGCTGGCTGTCCCTAGAGGTTCCAGGACAGTTCTCATTACCTTGTCCTACCTGACCTTTTTACCCTGCTGGGCCCTCATTCTCAGAGCATCAGAAACAGATATTCATATCATCATTCCTTCTCTCTTACTCTTTCCCCCACCCCCATCTCTCAATACCTCCTCCTCTTTCCTCTCCACCTCTCTCACTTTCCTTCTCTCCCTTTCTCTTCTCCTCTTTTCCTCTAATCAAGGCATAATTATGACAAATATCTAAATCTTAAGAGATAATTAGATGACTCCAAAATTAAAACTGTTGCTGACTCTAATACCTTCAAGTTGTCAAAACTTGGTACATTTCTCCTTCTGTATTCATAATTACATCGGAGAGTGAAATCACTGGCCTAAGTTTGCCAAAAAAAATGGATTTCGAACAGTTAACTGGATTAGCCAAGCAATTATCAAAAGGAGCTTCCTGCAACTGTCCCTGGAGGTAAGGGGCCTTGCTGCTGGAATTGGAGTACTCAACTCTACAGTCCAGCTCCCTCTCCTTGGACAGTTCCTGTGGCCAGTATTTGCCTCTGTGACCCACATGATCTCAAAGGTGTAGTTTTCCTTTATATATCTGAACACATTGCATCAGATTAAGTGACTTTACCCAGTTAGGTGTAGTGGTGCACACCCGTACTACCAGCTACTTGGGATTAGAAGAGGATTCCAAGTTTGAGGCCAGCCTGGGAACTTAACAAGACCTTATCTCAATATAAAAAAATTAAAAGGGCTGGGGGTGTAGCTTAGTGGTAGAGTGCCCCTGGGTTCAATTCCCAGTACCACCGAAAGAGTGAGGGGTGCTTACCCAACCTTTGGTCTGTAAGAATTAATTACAAAGATTTGTCAGTATCTTATTTCTCTCATTCCAAGTATTAATCAAAAGACTTACTTAATTTCCACATATTGACACACAGTATAATCATTAAAAACAAGTCTAAAAACTTAGATACATCTACTTAATATTTTTAAAGGTGTAGAAAAAGAATACTGATAAGTACACATGAAACATAGTTCTCTAAAGCCCTTACATATTCTTTCAGTTTACATCTATACCACACCTAACACTGTTTTATAATCAAGTGCTTACAGAGTCTTGCATTCTTAATGCATCCCAAGTCCCCTTCTCCTTACCTCGACTCCAGTCAAAAATTTTAAGCTCTATTTTAATAACTACCTTGTCTGTCTTATAGTCATAGCCTTAGGATCTGCCCACAGCAGGCACTCTCATGTTAACAGAATGGATTATGTAACTGAATGTTTACTCAGTGGCCGACAATATTTAGGTCATTATTTACTGAACTGGAAAGATACAAAATCATCTCCTGTCACTGGTGACTTGATTTTTTATTTTTTGTACTGGGGATTGAATTCAGGCGTGCTTTATCACTGAGCTGAGCTACATCCCCAGCCTATTTTTTGAGATTAAGTTGCTTAGAGTCTCACTAAATTGCTGAGATTGGACTCAAACATGAGATCCTCCTGCCTCAGCCCCCTGAGTCAATGGAATTACAGGCATGCACCATCACACCTAGCTGGTGACTTGATTTTTTACTTTAAAAAGTTCAACATTTAGAGTCTGTACATCCCTATGATTGACTGACTTCTAGGGCTAAGTGTCACCAAGACTCAAGCTGTTAGGTATCTGTTTGCTTACTTAAGAAGGCATATTATAGGTAGATCACAGCAAGTGATGCTTGAGAAGACAATCTGCATTAATGGGAACAAAAATAGAGACTACTATATTATCCTTCCTGCTGTCACTCTAAAGATCTTCCTCCACTTTTGTTTTCTTCCCATACCTGACTGGATAATCACAGTTTGCATGGGAGAGAAGAGAAGTTTGCTCAACATTACAAGTACTCCTTCTATAAGGCATGACCTGAGCTAACATCTTTTAAATGCACTTTGTTTTAAACTAATACACTTTTTCCTTTAAACCATGAAATTGTTTTGTGTGCATAAAGAATATAACTGTGGTAAAGAATAGGACAGTAAAAACTATAAGCTAGTAAAGCAAATATTTAAAAGTGTGAAGTAATGGTAAAAATTTCTTATGTTTATCACACACACAAAAAGTAAAGTTACTCATATAAGACAGAAAGACTTAACATGAGGCAGTACATATGCAGTCTATTATAATTACATAATGGGACCCAGGTGAAGGAGAATTCCAACATCCTTACAAAAGCACCAAAGAAACAAATGCATCAAAAACAAACAAACAAAGTCAAACATTAAAAGGGAGGAATTCTGCATGCCATGGTTAGGCTGCCTTTTTTTTTTTTACCCCAAAAAATAAATAAATAAATAAAAAGAAATTCCAAAATCATTTCCATATCCCTTAAGCCACAGTGTCAAATTCTTCTTTTAATTTATCCATTACTCATGGTATACAAGAAAGCCTCCCTTTAAAATTAGAAATGCACTAGAGAAAAAGATATTCCAAATGCAAGAAAATTATGTAGTGGACAAACATGACCAACCAACGTGGCTTAATCATCTCATCTTAGCACACTTGTCTTACACGACTGCTAGACTGCAGTGATGGTTCAAACTCTCCTTACCTAAAGGAGTGTGAAAAAGCTTGCAATCTGTAAGAAGCCAGAGTAAGCATTAAAAAAGAAAGGAAGTACTGATAAATCTAAAACAATGAAATAACCTGCTTTTTAAAAGTCATATAATGTTTTACCTGGGCCCTAAAATGCTACACAATTCAGTCAGCACCTAATAGATGTATATATTTATATAACGTGTGTGTGTATATATATTTTTTGAGTGTGTATATATATATACACACATACACACATAATTGTCAAAAGTGGTCAAGAAAGCTATGCTTATTACATTATGCTTAGAATGATGATACCCCAAACACAATGGGCCAGGAACTTAGTTATTTTGACACAAAGTACAAATACCTTGACCAACCAAATCTATTCAACCAACAAAATTCTGGTTGTAAAATCAACTTTCCCAACAACAAAAAACACGAAGTCATGCAGTCTGAGCTTTTTTTTTTAAGTCACAACTTTTGCATGCCAATAGAAGCACAGCTGATATAATATTTGTCATTTTCAGCACTACTCTAATTCATGTGAGTAGAGGGTGGCACAAAAGCACTATGAAGTGGTTTTATCAAAATGACAAGAAAAAAATCTGCAAACTAATTTAAAATACAAATGCAAAATAAAAAGCAATAGCTCAAAATCAAGATTTGGGCCTAAGCATGAATTATAGGTACAGCTTACGAGTTAGTACACATCACTGTGCAAATCAGCATGTTGCAATCACACCATGGTATAAAAATGTCACATACAGAATGTAAAGCTGGGTCTCAATCCAAGCGTGCACGTCAATGTTCTTGTACTCAACCCCAGAAAGACACCAGGCTCCACCCACAATCACAAAATTTGCAACCACCAGGGACATACTTACCACCCTGTAAGATGAAGGAGGACTAAAAAACACAAAAATTTGCAACCAAAATTTTTCAACAATTTAACAGATTCATAAGATGATCATTTGGAAGTCAGAATGTTATACAAACATTTTAGATCCTGGCTGGACAGAACACCCTCCCTCACTCCATCAGAAGAGAATCCAGCATGATCTTGAGCCAAAGTCAGGAAATAAAAGGAACCACAAGAACATTTCAGTCTTCCTGAGCTACTTAGTGAGCAATAAAAAATGCAGACATACTTTACATCTTCCAGCTTTCTGGTGATGACTGAACCAACAGAAGACAATGCAGCAGAAGCTTTCTGTCCAGCCTGAGACAAGGTTTCAGATGTCTTCTTATATCTGTATTCAATTACCAAAAAAAAAAAGGAAAAAAGTCAGCTAATCTTTTCTAATATCAATTATTTCAAGGCAATAGTCACCACCTATTGAGGACTCTCAAAATAAGATACCTTTAAGAACTTCTAAAATCCTTCCTAACATCAGGGCAGCAACAATCACATCACAGTCTGAACCATCATTTCAGGCAGTCTCCTACAGCGCCCTCAGCCAGACAAAAAGACAGAGGCCTATCACAGAAGGGCCACAGAATCCAGGGGAAGGGTTACAAATAGTAGCAGAATGAAAATGAGCCAGAGTCTGAACAAAAGTGTACCTCTTCATCCTTCCTTTTCCACATAAGTCAAAAGAAGCAAAAAGGAAATCAAATTGTTCAAATGCCTTTTACAGCATTATCTTACATTGTTAAAGAAAACCAGCCTCAAAAGTAGGTCAGGTTAGGTAGGACCCTTGTATATTTAATTATCCAAACAAATTTTATAAGCATATTTATTTTTTTCCATCTATACAGCTACCAGGTAAGGACTTGTTGAACCCTCATCAGAATATGTAAAAGACACAATACTTAAAATGACTCTAGGGTGGTATCTGTACCAGAAAGATATTAAATTACCACCTCCCCTCTTCCCACCTGAGATGAGAGAAATAAACAACAAAGAGTATAGTACCCACTAAAAAGGTTAAGATCACCCACTGCAGAAATGAATGCTAAGGCATTTTTTCTTACCCCATCAAGATCAAATACTAAGAACAAACATTGTTTATGGTAATGCAGTCAAAGACTAGTTTCCTGTGTGTTTTCCCACTGCCAATTAATATGGATAGAAAATGGACCAAGAGCCGGGCACAGTGGCGCATGCATGTAATCCCAACACTTTGGGAGGCTGAGACAGGATCATGAGTTCAAAGCCAGCCTCAGCAACGGCGAGGCACTAAGCAACTCAGTGAGACCCTGTCTCTAAATAAAACACAAAATAGGGATGGGGATGTGGCTCAGTGGTCGAGTACCCCTGAGGTCAATCCCTGGTACCAAAATACCAAAAAAGAAAAAGAAAATGGACCAAGAGTGAGCAAGTACTAGCAGGTCAAAGGCAGCTGGCCTCACTGATGATAGCTAAGTTGTAAATAACTCCTTAGCTCACCTGCTTAGCAGCTGCAATG
>PVHX01017819.1:0-38824 GCA_004024805.1 Geosciurus inauris | reverse complement strand
TATGTAGAGACAGGGTCTCACTGAGTTGCTCAGCACCTCGCCATTGCTGAGGCTGGCTTTGAACTCGTGATTCTCCTGTCTCAGCCTCCCTAAGTGCTGGGATTACAGGCTTGAGCCACCGCACCCTGTTCCTAATTTTTTTTTAACCCATTGTTTGGCTTAACTCAAGATCTAAGTGAGACCCATATTGCAGTTGGTTAGTTGTCTCTTAGGTCCCTGCTATCTCTATTTTCCCACCTTGTTATTTGTTTAAGACACCAGATGTTTGGCCTGCAGAGTGTTTCAGAGTCTCAATTTTGTTGAGTGCATCCCATGGTGTCACAGAACATGTCCCCTATTCACTGGATTTTTGTTTATACATATAGCTTAGTTTTGTAGTATAGCCATAGAGTAAAATAGTATCAGTAAGATTATGTGTACATTTAAATTCATTAGCAGTTTTGCTCCAGGAGGACTTTTGTTTGTGTCTGTCTCAACATTCGTGTGCTCACCTTCTCTCACATTTTTTGTTGATCCTTAGCATCATGTGCAATTTTTAAAACTGCATCTATCCTTTGTTCATTTCTCATTTACTTACGAGAGTTCTTTATAAATCAAGTCAATAGAATAAATATTCTCATGACTTTGCATATATTTTTCTTTTGTTTTTTAAAAATTTTTTTAGATGTTGATGGATATTTATTTTATTCATTTATTTATATGTGGTGCTGAGAATTAAACCCAGTGCCTCAGGTGTGCTAGGCAAGCACTCTACCTCTGAGCCACAACTCCAGCCCGCATTTGTTACATTTTTCAGTATGACAATTAAATATTAAAAATTATTTGTATTTATCTGGTTCTTAAGGTCTTTTTGAAGAGATGTTTCCCTCTGGGAGATTATGAAGACATTTACTGATATTTTTTCTTTCATAATCAGGATATGGCTCCTGATATACATGGATGTATAATTCATAGATAAAATTGATAGTGGATATCTGAGAGTGACAGAAGTAAAGGGTTCATTAACATAGTCTGCTTGAAAGTTGTTCTTTTTCCTTCATTGTATGCTAAAATAGCCAGTCTGCTTTTGCACATGTAGGGGAGTACATGCTTACATTTCACATTCATGTTGTATGATATGAAGTTACTATACATTCCAATCAGGTTTTTAGTCTGAATTGTCAAAATTGATTCAGAAAATATGTAACACCACTTTGAGTCTTTGGATTATTTTCTTTAGATTTAAATGAGATTCGCATTATTTACGTCTGAAAATGTCTGCTTTCTTAGGGGCATGACAGAAGGAGTGACACTGTTAATTCTGGCAGTGCAGACTGGGTTGATAGAACTGCAGGTGGTTCACCGGGCATTCCTCCTCAGTATTATCCTCTTCATCGTTGTAGCTTCTATCCTGCAGTCCATGTTAGAGATTGCAGATCCTATTGTTCTGGCGCTGGGAGCATCTAGAGATAAGTAAGTAACTTCCTAATATTTTTGATTTAACTTAATTCTTACAACATTCTTTCTGTAAATTTGTTATCTAAAGACTTAGGGAACGTTAATGATGGATGGTAAAGATGGAAAATGAATACGTAACTGGTATTAGCTTAGGTTAATTCAATAATTAATTTATTTTTCCAATATGAAATGTTTAACTTGTTTGACTTCTTTTTTGGTACCGCGGGTTGAACTCAGGGGCACTCGACCACTGAGCCACATCCCCAGCCCTATTTTGTGTTTTATGTAGAGATAGGGTCTCACTGAGTTGCTTAGTGCCTCACCATTGCTGAGGCTGGCTTTGAACTCACAGTTCTCCTGTCTGAGCCTCCCTAAGTGCTGGGATTACAGGTGTGCACCACCATGCCTGGCTTAACTTTTATAATCTGTTTTTTTCCTCAAGATTTCTATAATTTAAGTCCTATCAGAGACTATGAAATTATAAATCAATTCTTTAGAGAAATTCAGTACTTTTTATATTTGTCCAGTTCTTTTAAAATTAAAAGCAAAGCATATTTAGTCCGGTGAATATAGTGAATGTTATGTAATTTTATTCTGTGTAATGCTATTTAAATAGAACATTAAGAAAACTGCAAGTGAAGAAGAGAAGAATAAAGGCTGTCAGATAATCATAAAGATAGATACTTATGGGATAAGAGCCTTTTAGATAGCTGTCACTTACTGAGGTTATAATGGAGATTCTTGGCACATGTTACGGGACCAAATGAAATTAGTAGTTGGATTCATGTACATACTGTATTAAGGAAATTTTCATAAGGAATAAAATTCAAACTATTAGTTCTTTAAAGATATCATTTTCGGTAGTTGTAATTTATGAAAGGAAATTACGTAAGAAATAACTTAAAATTCATTGTCACTATTTTTTTTTCCAGCATTCCAGCCACATTTTAATAATCTATTAGTTGATTATAGAAATACATCTGAAATTATTGCTTGGAGCAGGCAGTCTTTTGGGTGGTAGAGTTGTGACAATAGATTTCTAAAACGTTCCAGTTTAGCATTTTAATTATAGTTCATCAGATTTATCTTTGTATCCCCATAATGCACATTGTCAAATGTTCTGTAAAATTTTCTCAAATGGTAGAGTGGCTGAAGAAACCAATTTAAAAGCTCAAAGTCCTTGGATATATTTCAAATAATCTTAATCTTCATATGTAATAATATAGTTACTTGAGATTTGTTTTTGAGGCTTAAGGTTTCTCCATGGAAGCATTTAAGATGTTGAATTCAAGGGTGAGCTCAGTTAAATAAATATTTAATAGCTTAAAAAGTATATTGTTTTGGAGCCGGGCACGGCGGCGCAAGCCTGTAATCCCAGCACTTGTGGGGGAGGCTGAGACAGGAGAATCGTGAGTTCAAAGCCAGCCTCAGCAATGGTGAGGCGCTAGGCAACTCAGTGAGACCCTGTCTCTACATAAAACACAAAATATGGCTGGGAATGTGGCTCAGTGGTCGAATACCCCTGAGTTCAATCCCCAGTACCAAAATAAAACAAAACAAAAAAGTATGTTGTTTTGACCTACTTATGGCGAGTTGTCATCTCTGGAAAATGAAACTGATAGAATACTCTAGAAAGCTTGGAAAGAGAAAGGAAAAAATAACAACAACCTATAATTCCACTGGAGTAAGAACCAGTATATCCAGCTGTATCTTTCCAGGATGCTGAACTAGCCTCCCTGTTAGTGGCCTTCTCTAAAATAAAATGTAGAGGAATTGAGATAAAAAGGAGCAAACTAAGAGGCTTGTGTGGGGCCTTGGGGATGCGAATTTGAGTTGATGTATGTGTTATTACTCAGGGCTGCCAGCAGCCTTGGTCTGAAATAAGAGGGGCTGCCCTCTTGACCACTGGAGGGAAATAGGAATCAACAGCTAGGTTCTGTCCTTACCATTGCCTACGATCATAAAAGAATACTATCAACAGCCACATACTAGTACTTTTTAAAACAAAGGGGAAAAGAAAAATGTTATGAAATGTAACAAATGTTATGAAATGTAAAAATGTAACAAATGACTCAAAAACAACTTAAAAAAAATATATGCATAGTCTGTGATTGCTAAAGCAGTTGGTAAATGTGACCAGTGGCAGGCTCTCAGGAATAATGTTGTCTTTCTCCAGGAGTTTATGGAAGCACTTCCGTGCTGTAAGCCTTTGTTTATTTTTACTGGTATTCCCTGCATATATGGCTTATATGATTTGCCAGTTTTTCCACATGGATTTTTGGCTTCTTATCATCATTTCCAGTAGTATTCTCACCTCTCTTCAGGTAAGCCTAATATTAACCAACTATGTAATAAGTGATTTTCTTATTTTTCCTTTCTGAAAATGAATTAAACTTTTTCAAGATCAGTGACTTACTTCTGCGATCACGTTCCACTCTCTTGACTACAACACATTACATGTATTTGAGCCTTCTTAGAGTTAGAAGGCAGGTTCTAACAATGCTCGGTAGACCTATCTCACTATATTTTTTATTAAAGTAATTAAGCTTTGCAGTTTCTCATTGAAAATGGTATGATACAGAGTTGTTACAGAAATCTGAAATTGATAACAATATATTAAAATATTTTTGAGCTTGTTTGGAGTATATTTTTGAAATTAATACTTGAAATACCCATAGTTTCATGACATATAAATACACATGACACACATGTATATCACACACACAGATGCAATATATACTTTATATACACACAAACACAAACAATATTGCTCTAGAAATAACAGGCTTATAACTTAAAGGTGGATCTTTGCTGCTGGCTCAGTGAGAAGCAAAAGAGGATGTAGTACTGGTGAAAAAGATTTATTCATTGTTCCTTGTAGAAGTTAAGGTTTTTCAGATTTAAGTAAGGAGAATGCTAGAATGAGAAAATTAAGGTAGAATTGATGGGGTTTGGATGAGTTAGAGAAAACTGATTACTCATTGTTTTAGAAAAGTTATATCTGAAGGTGTGGTTTTTGTTATCTCATACGTGGTTTACTAAGATCACCCACATTTTAATTACACCAGTGTTTCCTTTTTAGATTGTATTTATTTTTCCCCTGGATACTCCTCTTTAGATTTTAAATACGGCATCCTAAAAGAACCCAGAATGTGTTAATGTTTAAAGCTTATGAAGAAAGTTTCTTAATGTTCATATACATTTTTTTTTCCAGGTTCTGGGAACACTTTTTATTTATGTCTTATTCATGGTTGAGGAATTCAGAAAAGAGCCAGTGGAAAACATGGATGATGTAATCTACTACGTGAATGGCACTTACCGCCTGCTGGAGTTTCTTGTGGCCCTCTGTGTGGTGGCCTATGGTGTCTCAGAGACCATTTTTGGAGAGTGGACTGTGATGGGCTCCATGATCATCTTCATCCATTCCTACTATAACGTGTGGCTTCGGGCCCAGCTAGGGTGGAAGAGCTTTCTTCTCCGCCGGGATGCTGTGAATAAGATTAAATCCTTACCCATTGCTACAAAAGAGCAGCTTGAGAAACACAATGATATTTGTGCCATCTGTTATCAGGTAACTTACTCAGTAGGGATCCACTTGGGTGGATCAGACAAGATATACCTTGGCACTGCAACCACATTCACCAAATACAAGTTAAATTTCCAGGTAGCATTAAATCCTGGGTTTAAAAAAAAATGTGCCTCAAAATTATTAAAGACCTGCTAAAATATTTCCATTTTATTTTAAAAGTAAGCTTTTAACTTAGTCCCTCCAGTTCTAATTATCATTGTTTTCAACATTATTGCTCACCCATAAATAAAGGAAAAACAGGTCAGGTGTATTTTATATTTACTCCTGAATACACATACACACACGCATATGTACTACCAGATGTATACTATCAATCAGGAGTCAGCAACTTCTGAAAAGTGGTGTGTCAAGATTCTGACTCGGTCTTTCTACTATTCCTGACGTGGGGAAGAAGTGTTCATGGACTTAACACAGGTGGAGACTGCTCACCTGTGGGTTACCTAGGTATCAGAGAGAGTGGTGTTTGTGGGAGGGATATGGTGGAGGTCACCCTTGGTGAACCTCTGAAGCTGACCTGCCTGCCGTCTTTGGCACATGCACTATAGAGAGCTGATTGCCTTTAGTTACAAATGAAAGATTTAAATCACCTTGGAAATTAAAAAGAAAAGGCGTAGATTTAGTTACCAGTTACCTATGCAGGAGGGTGACTGAGTAGCGGTTCACTACTAAGCTGCACTGTTGGAGTGTGGATAAAAATTATTGTCAACAATAGAAACTATATTCCACTTAAAATGACTCTTAAAGAGTATGGTGGAATAAAACTATAGATAGTGTCAGAGAATATACAGGGAATGTTCTTTCTCCCCTTAGGGCTATTTTGATAGAGTAAGGGGCTGTGTTTTGTGTGTGCTTAAAACTATCTAGAGGAAGAGTATTTTTCTCATAGTAAAATGTATCTACCACTTTTTAAAAACATGATGAAAACATACTTTCAGATACTAGCAAAACATTGTTCACCAGATGATCGTTGCATTTGGGGGAACTGAGGAGTGATGTAGCTCCTTTTCCCCAATCTCTTTGCCATTGTCTAGTTCTGTCTGTTGTTACAGTGTCTCCAGCTCTTTTGCGCCAGGGAGCCTCATGCAGTCAGAGCAGAGCACATTGAAAACAGATTCAGGGCACATCAGCTTCAGCAGCCAATGTCTGAATATTCCATCTGGGGATTCAAGAGCCTTCTTTTTCTATTTCCTGTTGTCACATCACTTTTTTTGAGGTGCTAGAACTACCTGCTAATATCACATGGAAAATAAGAGTAGAATTGCTTAGCTTCCCAGCTGGCTGCTTTTCTGTGGATGGCTTTCTGCTTAAAAGTTGACTCCCAGGTGTTACCAGTTCTTGGCAAGGAATTTCTGGGATAATCACTTCTTGTTTTGGGACTTCAAACAAAATCAATGCTTATTCACCAAATGCATATCCTTACAATTTTAACCTCATATATTCAGGCTTCCCTCCCCAAATACATCTTATACAAGGAATATTCATGCAAAGTATGCCACTCCATACTGCACTGGTTATCATACACGGGTGTGTAAAAGTCGTGAGGGAGGCATATTGTAACTATAGATTTGTGAATCCAATCTTCAAATGTCCTGATTTGGTGGGTCTGGGACAGCCCTAGAAATGTGTTGATAGCAAGTGGCTCTCATGCAAGTTGAGGAACGCTGGCTTATATAGACCAAACCTTAAAAACTGTGCCAAATGAAATTGCCACTTCCTTGCCAATATTCTGGTGTTATGTGGCTGATTTTTGTCTCTCCTTGCAAATACTCTCATCCCGGATAGTCTAATATGTTGAGCTGTGTTGCAAAATAACTGTTGTAAAAGTCTTGTCTTCATCAGATTTTCTGAGGTCATAATTATACTTGTGCCATACCAATGGCTCAGGTAATCATACTGCTACAGTTGTGTAACTCTTGGATTTCATACTTAGGCACACCTAGTTATGAAGGTAGTTTCTTCTTCATTTTTGTTTTTTGTTTTTTCTTTTTTTAAAATTACTTAGCCAGTAGTTCTTATATTTATAAGGGGGTCTCTGATAGCAACAGCATTTTTACTAAAATAAAATGAGGTTTTTTTTCCTAAGATCTGTATTACAGATTTCCTATTGTGTTATAAAGAAATGTTGGAGCCAGAACTTTTGGGGGTAGCACCAGAGAGTTTGGATGCTAGACATTTATGAGCTACCTTTTCGGCCCCTCTTTCAGGACATGAAATCTGCTGTGATCACACCTTGCAGTCATTTCTTCCACGCAGGCTGTCTTAAGAAATGGCTGTATGTCCAGGAGACCTGCCCTCTCTGCCACTGCCACCTCAAAAACTCCTCTCAGCTTCCTGGATCAGGGACAGAGCTGGCTGCACAGCCTCATGCTGGAGCTGAGCAGAATGCCATGCTTCAGGAAGGTACTGAGCCTGCAGACCACGAGCATCCTCCGGGGACCAAGATACAGGAAGGTTCTGGGGACAGTGGTGAGCTCATCACCAGAAGATCAGATAGCCAGGAAGGGGCTGTTGACCCCAGAGAGTGTCCTCAGAGTGTGAAAGATGAAGCACATCCCACTGAGTCAACCTAGAGGAAAGGAAGTGGGTATTCTGCTTTGGTACTCTGGAGAAGTTCGCTCAAGATAAACTTTGTGCTTGGATCTAAGGAGTGAATTTATGAAATGATCAGGCAGGAAACTGACATTCCAAGGATCTACTCCAGGAAGCACTCTCAGTGGAGACCCCTGATTTCATCCCCTTGAATGCAATGTATGCTATCAAAATGTATTTATATGTTCTATATTGATGTTTTGTAGAGGTTTGCCAAGAAAACTCAACCTCAGCATCTTCAGGAATGGCCCCTAATATATGAGGGATTAAATGAAATCAGATTTGAGTGTTTGAAGGGGGCTAAGGAAGAGTGGACACAGAACCCTAGGACAGCATGGGAAGAAGCAGGCAGAAGTGGAACTGGCGTGTCCCCAGAATGGGGTCATCACCTTACCAGGTGTGAGTGGTGACCAGCCTTTTTCTCCATCCCCTTTTCCCTCAGTTGATTGGAACTCAGTCAGGGGATATTTAGTTTTGTACAGCACTGCAATTAAATCAAAGATGTAGAAGCATTGATTGTATTCAAAGGTTGAAGCTCGCGCATACTTCAGATGTGCTTTAGGGAAGGTGGGTGGGCGTTGGGCCTTGCGGGTGCATTCACGTAACCTGAGACTCCTGAACTTCATGACGGAGTCCTCATTATTTTGATGTATATGGAACTTTTGTTAATATATTGTATACTTTGCTGGCTGTGTGAAGTAAACTAAAACTCTAATGAACACTTTGGAGTCCACTTTAGAGAAGGAAGCCAAAGTGGGAGGGGCTTTAGGGCACTGATAAAGGCCCTGAGTGTACTTCTCAATCCTGTGTAATGTTTAATTCCTGCAATTGAATTAAAACAGTGTTAAATTATGGCAATATTTGCACTTTGGGAATGAGTACATAACTGTATGATCACACTCTGCAAATGCCACTTTTAAAGCTGTTAATAGACTTTGCACCTTTTCTTTGACAAGGATGTGTCATATTTAAATTTTTACATTCATCATGGCTACAGGTAGAACTGGGGAGGGGGGAATGTAATTTTTTATGGGAATTTTGATATGAAAAGAAACTAGTCATTTATTTATACAATAGGCTTGGCTCAAAAAGTGTTTTTCAGACTCGGTATTCCTAACGTGGGATGTGACTTTATTTTATTTTTAGTAGCAAATTTGGATGTAGACTGACAGACATAGCTGAATGTCTTAATAAATTTAAATTTGAAGATAACTATGTTTTGTCCTGGGGATTTATTATTGCTATAAAGTGTTTTATTGAAATTCTGTTCTCAGGAGGTTCTTTTTTTATCTAGCTGGACTTGTTGTGTGTATGTCTATCCTAACTGTCTGTGGATTGCAAAACTCTGAGAAGGACTAGTTCATTGAAATCTTCTACACTAGTGGCAGCAAACAGCTCTGCATGAGAAATATCTGGGGAGGTTTTTTTTAAAAAAAAAATATATATGTATATATATTTTTGATCCCTGGGGAGGTTTTTTTTTTGTTTTGTTTTGTTTTTTTAATTATGTATTTCTAATCCCTGGGGAGGGTTTTTTAAAAAATATTTTTTAGTTATAGATGGATGTAATATCTTTGTTTTGTTATTTATTGTTTTTATGTGGTGCTGAGGATTGAACCCAGTGCCTTCACATGTGCAAGGCAAACACTCTGCCACTGAGCTACAAGCCCGCCCCCTAGGGCGGTTTTTTAAAATATATATTTCCGATTTCCAGCTTCCTGAATCAGCCTTTTGAGGTGCCTGAGAACATGCATTTCAGTTCTTTGAAGGTGGTTCTGTCTGGCTAGCTTATCACCAGCATAACATTACATTTAGAAAAGCAGTGTCTAGACTGGAATTAATTTATTCCCAGGTATAGCTGACAGTTTTTTCATTCTTTTGGAGAACCATTTTAGGCAGAAAAAAGCAGATAGCTCCCTCTAGTGGTAATGAAGCTGCTGACAACACCTAGCACTGATTGAAAACTGATTCTCAATTTTTGTGTGAAAGATGCTTGTTCAAATATGACATTTTTGGTGCCCTGTTTGATGGGATAAATTTGGGCTAGGGCTATAGCTCAGTGGTAGAGCACTTCCCTCACACGTGTGAGGCACTGGGTTCAATCCTCAGCACCCCATAAAAATAAATACATAAAAAGATATTGTGTCCATTTACAAAAAAAGTTTTTTAAAAAATGAAAAAAATTGAGGTCATTTATGGCATACTGAATTTGGTTGCCATTCAGCACGGACACCTATGTGAGATCCTGTTTTAAGTCTTTGTGATCAAAGGAATCTCTCATAGTCATAAGGAAAAGTATTCAGATATTTTAATAAAAGAAGAGACTTCCTTGGGATCAGTTTCACATTATAACCATTTTTTCTCCTCATATCTAGTAGGTCCCTGCTGCGTATACCAGGTCAGATTAGCCTATTATTAGCAGCCTATTGGACATGTATTTATAACTGCATCCTTTTGCTTCAGTCAGGAGACCTATATTGTGTTGTTGTAAAAAAAAAGAAAAGAAAAATTAATTTTAAAAAGCCTCAAAATTACACTGATTTTAAAACAGCAAAGGTTTATGGCTCTTGTATGTACACTACATGTGTCCAGTTGGCAAGGATACTCTGGCGCAGATGCTCAAGTATATAGACTGGTGGCCTGGCCACTCTCGCACCTTCCTGATGGTTATACCAATGGGCAAGAACTCAAAAGCTGTACAAATACGGTCTCCTAGGTGTGGACACTGTCCCTTCTACTTAACATCCCTTGCCCAGAACTGCTGTTGTCCACAACAAGGTACAGAGATTGTCTTCCATGCCAGAAAAAAAGAGAATGGTGGAGCAACACTTAATTTTACACATTATTCAAAATTTGGGGATACAGCTGTGAATGGTTCTACCTATACCAGGTGGGAACCTCTAACTAGTTCCTTGTTTTCCTACACTGGCATGATAGAGTTGTATTATGCCATCATCATTTCACGTTCTCTTCTATAGTCATACTTTTAATAGTTTCCAACTCACTGCATATATTTTGACTTAGGAAGAAGGCATGAAGGAAAAAGAAGGCAAGAGAAAGAAAATTTCCCTTTAATTATGCTTGATCAAATTGAGAAAATGATCAAATTCCTCTTTTCCAGTGTTTTCTACTGTTTTTCAGATAATGCACACCTTATTTTCACTTGTGCTCAGTATTCTCATCAAACTTTAATAAAAAGCTTTATCACCTTAATAAACTGTGATCTCAGTACTGAACAACCTGAACCCTCACGCTAGTTAATATAGTTCCTCTTCTTGTTGGCTTTCACTTTATAAAACTTTCTAGCCAGGGGCAATGGTGCACACCTATAATTCCGCTACTCAGGAGGCTGAGGCAGGAGGATCACAAGTTGAAGGCCAGCCTGGACAACCTAATGAGTCCCTGTCTCACAAACTAAGAATTGCTGGAGATGTTGGTCAGTGTAGAGTGTTAGCCTCGCATACACAAGGCCTGGATTCAATCCTAGTACAGCGAACAGCAGCAACAAAGCTACAATTGTTGTAATAATTCCAATCATGCTATCTGTAAAATATGTCTCTAGATGTCTGATTTTCAAATTTAGATTGAAAATCCTCCCTGAAGCCCCTCCCTCAGTAGGGTTTGGATGTTTCTTCTTAAATATCTCATGAACACTTCCATCAGAAGCACTCTGTTTTTAATGTCTTGAAGTATATCAAGTTGTGGATCTAATTGGTTAATAAAGAAAGAAAAAAATGTTGTTTCAAAGTTTAAAAGGAAGGGCTTTTGTCTACGGCTGTAATAATGAAACAAGAACCTTTAGAGAAATTTAAATATTAATAAATGTGTCGATTTGGAGAGCTGTTAAGTATTACACTTCCATGCTGGGTTTTATTTCTTCAATTTTAGAGTCATGACAAGGCAAAAGTAGGAGTTATAAGATTTTGGTTATTTTTAAAAATATATGTTCTATATGGAGCTATGTTCTGCCTCACCGTGGACCAGAGTAATGAAATTGACCACATACTTACTGAACCTCTGAAGCAGGGAGCCAAAATAAACTAGCTCCTCTAAATTGTTCTTCTCAGGCATTTTGGTCACAGCAATAGAAAGCTGATACCTATGTTTTTTTTTTTTTATTGTTAAACACTGCTTATTATTTAGAAAATAAAGTATTAGTGAACAATAAAAATCACCCCAATCCCACTTTGGAATTTGTCCAAGTTGTGTATATATTTGATGATAGCAGAACCCCACACCCACAGTTACAAGTGCACCTGCCACCAGCGACACTACTATGTGTTTTTGAAAGTCTCCTGGCTATCGCTGGCTTACGAAATTCAAACAGATCCAAACAATTTTGTAATTCATTTGTTAAGGAACACCAGTGTCTGTCACCTTTGGAGATAAAGATGATACAGCTTTAAAACAGGGTTACATTGTAGGGTACTTGGTTAGAAAGTATTTGAAGCTTCAAATAAAAATTCATAAATACTCAAGAGTATTCAATAAAATGCCTTCTTTCTTCCCTGCAGTGAGTTCTGCATTTGGTTGCACAGAGTGGACAAGTTTTGGAGTAAAGATAGGCCCTTGCCAGGGAGGACAGCAGATCCTGCTCAGCACCACCCATGTAGAGTGTTCATTTTCCTTGCTCTTACTGACACTGATGTTGTGTTTCTTTTCCTAATCTATTTTGAGTGAATCTTGGCTGTTGGGCCCTTTTTCTTTCTAGTGTCAATAGATACAAGCAACTCCCAACTTCTCCATTGTCATATTCTGAGGTAAGAAAAGATGGCTCTGACTAGCTGGAAATAACTTCTTGGGAATGCGGAAGAAATTCTGAGCCAGTTCTAGATGGAATATTCAATTGCCAAATGAGTATTTGCCGACCTGACAACATCTCTCTGGCATCAAGCCTGCTAATTTCTTTGATCATCCTTTATCAGTCCCCTCATGGTCGCAGGAAGCAGAGAGAGTGTGAGAGGACAGGGTCAAGGACAAGAAATTACCTTCAAAGGCACAACCCCAGTGGCCTACTTCCTCCATCGAGGCCCCACCTTCCAAAATTGCCATCATCTCTCAGCCCATTTTGAACCTGTCAATGGATTAATCCACTCATGAGATCACAGCACTCCATGATCCAATCGTCTTCCAAAGGCCTGACCTCTGAACACTGCTGCTTTGTGGACTTAGCCTTTAACACATGAGCCTTTGGGGAACATTTCAGATAAAACCCACAACAACAGAGCCTTCAGGTGAAATCTGATGAATTCCACTGTTTTGTGTTTGGCCTGCTCAGAGTGCATTTTCAAATGATGTTTTAAAAAATATTTCAATTAGTTGTCCATCATCTAAAAACTGTAAGATCGTGTATTGTGCAAATTCAATTTCTATCTTCCTGTGAAAAAGGTAAGGGCTGGCTGCATAGGTTGATCATTCCTGCTGGCAACAGCTGGTGGAGGCTGAGGTGGGCTGGGTTTTTGATTCACCCACCTCCCCTCCCCACAGCTACTGCACTAAAGAGCTTGATAGTTATCATCAAGCTCTTCTGCTTACATAGAAGATGTCATGAGTGAGCATGGGGCAGTTTTGCATCGCATTTAATCACAGTCAAATTCCTTATGAGAAGGTATAGTATAGATATTTCATAATGATCAAAGTGAAAAATGTAGGATTTAAAAACCAGAAGTAATATGGAGAAATTTGATGTTCATTTATGAAAGTGCAGAATTTATTTTCTTTATTTTTCATTATAGTAATTCAGTTAAAAAAAGGAAAACAGTAACCAAGCCTTTGATTTTTATCAGCCAGTCTTATACCTGTGCGGGGATTGGTTCCAGGACACTTCTCAGACTCCCAATCTTCAGAAGCTCAAGTCCTTAATATTAAATGGTATATAACCTATGCACGTCCTCCTATATACTTTAAATTATCTCTAGATCACTTATACAACTTAATAAAATATTAATCCCATGTAAATAGTATATTGTATTGGTTAGGTAATAATGAGAAGAAAAATCTATCCAGATTCAATATAGACACAACTTTCCTTTTTGAATATTTTCAACTAGTTGGTTGAATCCACAGATGCGGAGCCAATAAACATGAGAGTCCCACTGTATTTTAAGTTTGGTCTGTGCTCTAACTTTGCAGGTTACCATATCACCAAGTTGTTCCCTGGCCCTAGACCAGTGTTTCTCAATCTTTCATGGGTGTTGGAAGCAGATTGAGATGAATGCTTGGGTTCAACCCCATGATTCTGACTCTGTAGGGATGGAGCCTGAGCATCTGTTATCTTTCTACAACATTTTCAGGGGATTCTGATCCTGTGGAAATGTAAGAGCCTATCTTGATCTAGAGCGAATATTCCTGTCGTTTCAGTGAGCTTCAAATATTTTTTTATGTGCTTCCAAGCATTAAACTCAGCTAAGATTTGGTTCCCCACTGTATTCTTACTGCCCAGCACAGGGGAGGAGCTCCGTTGTTGGAACACTGTTGTTGGAACGACTGCTTTAATGGAAGATTATTCTTTGAGAAGAAATGCACATGGGTATGTTTGCCTCTGAGGAACATTTGTGGTTAAGGATTTCGGCAAATGTTACAGAACGCACTGTCTCTGCAGCGAAGCAGCCGTCTGGCCAGCATGTAATGCAGGTTTGACTCAATCTACCAACCATTTGGTTGACTGACCGCCCAGAAAGGCCTAAAGCTATGTATATTGGTAGATAAACTGCTGTCAGTCCTCCCATCCCCCTACGCACATAGAAAAAAAATAAAACTTTGGAAATGGACTAGTCTTCAGAGATCCAGATCAGTGGTCCTATCTGACAAGAGAGCCACTATATCATGTACAACCAGAGAAATGAAAAGTTGTGCTCCATCGGTGTACAATGAATCAAAATGCATTGTGCTATCATGTATACCTAAAGTAGAGTAAATAAATAATAAAAAAATAAAACCTTAAAAAACTAAAATAAAATAAATAAAAGCCAAGCAGTGCTCAAACCTGAATTCGAATCCAGGCCTCTTTCTGTCATACCTCAGTAAAGATCCAAGCATCTATGTGTATTATGTTGCTTTCAAGAGAACCGTTTTATTAAATATAAAGGTGTTGTATGTGAACTTTGGTGAAGAGATGGAACAGCTGGAATTTCTGAGTTCCAGTAATAATCCAAGTGATTAATTTGAGGTCAGATTTTTGGTGAATCATGCAAAAAGGAAAAAACAAACAGGAAATAAAAGTGGGAGTGCAGAATAAATCAATGTAGAGCAAGTCAAAACACAAGCTATCAAGACTGGAAGTTGGGAGCTGTTAGCTAAAAAATGTCTTGCCCCATTCGCTATGAAGATGCTTTCTGCATATTAGCAGAGGTGCAGACACGTGCACACCGTGAAATCACACTGTTTACAGGAACAGATGCGAAGAGTCTGAGACTGGGGAGGAGAATTAAAAAATAAAACTGCTTCCTTCTCAAAGTAAGTATTAAATTAGTCTAAAAAGCACATACGAGGGATAGATACAAACATGAATCTTCTTTCTTTTTCTCAAGTTGCTTAATCTTTTCCAAAGCCACTAGTGTTCCCTAAATTGCCCCGAAATTCCTTCCCTTCCTCTAAAAAGGAAATGAAGCATGGTGGGTATTTCAAGGGGACACATATATTTTTGTTATTGTGAGCTATACTGTGTAGCATAAACAAGTGAACTTGCAAGATGGGGGTCTCCGTCTTGGTGCTGGCGCTGCAGGGGGACATCTAAGAGGCTGGGAAGTATGTGGACAAGGGATAGAGATTGGCAGAGCAAATTTGTACCTTAACATTTGAAACTTTCAACGCGTATTTTGAGTTTTCAAACTGCCCCTGTGGTATTGCTATTTATCGTTTGTTCTGTGTTTAGGTTTTTATTGTTTTTTTCCACACTTTGGGGAAAAAAAGTAAATGATGGCTGGACGAAATAATACCTAAGAGCCAGATGTGGTGGCACATGCCTGTAATCCCAGTGACTTAGGAGGCCAAGGCAGTAGGATCGCAAGTTCAAAGCCAGACTCAACAACTTAGTGAGAACTTGTCTGTAAATAAAACAAAAACGCCAGGGATGTGGCTCAGTGGTTAAGTACCCAAGGGTTCAATCTCCAGTACCAATAAATAAATAAATAAATAGATAGATGGGTAGATATATAAATAAATAAAACCTCAGGAATGCATCTACCACCAAAGTATACTTGGTGCAAAGAATAAACTGTTTTTTAAAACTTTCTATTTAAAAAAGGATGGGAAGCAGTTTATCTTACTTAGAAGAATTAGAATTTTTAATGTAATATGAGGCAAATACTTCCTAAATCACCAGTGCAAATAAAATAAACAATTTACTTTGTCATGGGTATGTGCCTAGATAGATTCTATCTGCTTTGAAGGTAGAGGGGGATGGAATTCAGTAAGCCTACATGCAGTGTACTGCATTCAGCACCCAGTATGAAAGTGCAATTAGTAACGCATTATTGTAATTCATGGGCTTGGTGGGGCCCCACCCATGGTCGTGCAGCTTCTGGTGAGGGGTCATTGTGCGCCTAGTGGTTCTCACCGAGTCACCCAATTCTTTAGTATTTAAAGAGAGCAAAATAGTCTGTTTCTCCTTCCACCCCCCTTAGGTTTTGACTCTCAGCTAATGATCCATGTTTTCCAAAGATCTGACAAGAACACTCCAGAAGAATCACAATACCCTTTTTTTCTAAAATCTTCCAAGAACACAATACCTGACACTTCTCTAATCCCTTTGTGCATAATAACTCATAAACTCTTGGTAACCAGCTGTTTAGGTGGACATTGCCATCTCCATTATCCAGATGAGAAAACTGAGCACAGAGGAGCGTAATGGCTTGCTTATTTGAATCTAGGCTGTTGAGCTTCAGAGACCACTAACTATTTACATTACAGTGCCTGGTCTCATGGACACGAATTTTTTAAATTTTCTATTTTTATACTTAAAACTGGAGATGGTAGAGAAGGCATGTTAGGGATTACCTCTGTGCTAGGTGCTGTTTATTCATTAATTCATTTATTCAGTAACTGCCACAGGATGACCTCCATCAAACCCATCCTGTTCTTTGCTATGGACACCTAGTGTTTTCTGCATTCTGCGTCAAGCGTTATAGAAACATAGCTTCAAAGGCCATCTTACCCCTCATCCTCCTACCACAACCAGCTTGGCCTTTCCACGTCTCCAGGGCATCTAATCCACAGGTATTTGTAGGTAACTCCTAGCACCAGATGTGGACTAATTGCCAGTCATCCCTGCCTTTCAGGGCTCTCAGTCGGGAGACTCACGGTTAGATGAGAGCAAGAAAGTATCCTGGGTTCCTTAATGAGGCGCCAACATCTCTGCTTCCCTGTGACTATTTGCACAGTCCACTATTCATCGAGTCCAAAGTGACTAAGAAGAGATAGTAAGTTCGTCACTCTCAGAATCGTTTCCACCAAAAGAAGGAAAATCTTCAAATGTTTAAAACTGAATACAGTATACTCTTCTTGCCTTGATATGGGGCATAGTCCCTCGCCCCCCAAAGACAGCTTTATCAACAGTGAAGGCAGGCTCTCAGACTCAGAGACCCTTTTAGCACAGTGGTTCTTACATTTCCATGCCCTTTGGAATCCTCTGGTGTGCCACTCTCCAGGATTATGATTTCATTGGGCTGGAGTGAAACCTGGGCATGGAGATTTTGAAAAGTTCCTTAAGTGATTCTTGTGTGCCCCCATGTCTGGGAACCAGCATGTCTAAGAGATTACCACTCCCTGCTGTTCTGCTCACATGGACACCCTGCAGGGAGGTCCCCTATGATCAGTGTCCCTGGGTTGTAGCACCATTTCCCTCTACAGTAGACCTTTCCATTATCTGCACCTGATCTGAATCAGCATCAGGCAAGTCAACTGACCATCATGGCAATGCCAATCTTCAGGCTCAGAACTGCAAATTGGCACCTGTGAACCTAATGTGACTAGCAAACTTTTTTTGCTTGGAGAGTGTTTCTTAAAATAATTGAGCTAACTTTTAAAAATTAGAAGGTTTTACCTAAAAAATCTGTATTCCTAACTTCTTTGGGAAAATTAGAAGGTTTTGGCTTTTTTGCAACAAATATTCAGCAGGAGCTCAGGGGCTCTGTCCCTTAAATGGGCATGTACTTCCGTCTGACCTCCCAGCTCATCAGGTGATTCCGATCTGGATACCTAATCATTTATGTAGCCTGTGATGCCCAGGAGGTCACATACTCAGGAATTATTCCATTTTTACAGTTGCTTTTGCTTATCTCTTGCTCGATATTGGCAATAGATATTGGCCAATATTGCCCCCCCGCCAGTTCTTTCTCTTCCACATCACTTTCCAGGTTTATTATCTCTGCTTTCATATTTACTTGTTCAGATCATTTCTAGCTCTTACTTTTTGTATCTTTCTGATGGGTTAGATTTTGTGGATTTTTCAAAACATTGTAAAACTAAGCAGCCAAAAGTATGTGGTAGACCAGCTTCTCAACTTCTGCCCATAGGGATCAGTTAAGTGATGTAAGGGGCACAGTTAAGTGATGTAAAGAGATCACAGAGACCTGCAGGCAGTACTGCTCAAAAGAACCCTCTGTGATGATGGAATGTTCTACAGCTGCCCTGTCCAATGTGGCAGCTATCAGCCACATGTGGCCATTGGGCACTTGGAATGTGGCTAGTGAGACTGTGGAATTGAATTCTGAAGTTCAGCTCACTTTTATTGAAATTTAAATAGCCATATATGGTTATGGCTACTATCCAAATTGGAATGGATCTAGTTGATTATTGCTTAGCAGAAATGAATGTGGGTTTGGTGTGGTCAGATGTTCTGATTTTTTCCCCAGAGTTTTCAGAAATCCATATGTTTAGGAAAATGTGTTTCCTTCATTTAAAATGTTGACTCCATTTTAAAAAATTCTGTAAAAGCCAGACAAAATACATTGATGGGAAGCATATGACCTGAAACCATCCATTGGTGCCCTCCACCATGGAAAAATGAAAGTGGAGGGCAAAAAATATCCTGCAATCTGTTGGCAGAAATCAAAGTGCACAGTTAATGTGTTATTGCCCTGAAGTATCACCTTACTTGCACCAATGAACAATTACTGGTTGAAAGTTTGTCATGGTGGAACTTGAATGCATCCTATCTTATCCTATTCTATCCTATCCTATCTATGAAAACATGTACCAAGTGACATGTAGGCTAAGATATAAAGGAAAAATAAAAGGTTTCTGCATGAACAGGAACAGCAAAGGGAAAGACCAAAGAGATAAGGGAAAATCACAACTAGCTGGGAACCTAAAGAAGTTTTGTGTTTGCCCTCCAATATGGTGGCCACTAGCCATATGGCTATGCAAAATTATTTAAATAAAATTTCACAATTTAAGAATTCAGTTCCTTGATCACATTAGCCACACTTCAAGCACTTTCATAGCCACATTGGGATAGTCATTACCATATTGGAATTTACAGACAGAACATTCCAGGGTTGCAGAAAAGTCTGCAAGACAAGATTTTGAGGGTACAGAAGATGAGGAGAGCAGGTAGGAGGGGCCATCATGAGACAGGAGACGGGATTACTCAGGGACTAGCCATGAGGTCATGAAGGGGCTGGGGCACCATGTTAGGAAGTTTGGACTTTGGGCTGAAGATTTTCCCTTAAGAAGCTCATGCTGCTGTTGAGTGGAAAATGCTAGGCTAGAGACCATTTAAGAGGCTGAGATGAGGATGCTCCAAGGATCAGACTTTATGTATTATCTGCGGTGCTTGGTCCACAGCCTACAGTGCAGTTATCTCTTACTGTCCCTTGTAAAGGACAGTCACTCAAAATAGGTCCAATTCTTCAGGCAAGAGAACTGAGTTTCACAGTACTTAAACAAACTAACCCCACAGACCATGCAGCTGGGAAGCTCCAGTTCCAGTTCTCAGCCATGGCATTTAATTCCAAAGCCTGAGATAGTTTTTAATTTTTATTTTTCTCTTATATAAGACTTTGCTCACTAGAATAGAAAGTGAAGAACATGGAAAATAGAGGAGCGAGAGCTCTTGATATCATGGATATCTTGATATCGTGGGGTGGTGGTATTAGACAGGGCGGCCTCCCGGATGACAGGCAAGAGGCTCTGAGTCCCAGCCGTGTCGTCTGAGCAGCACTAATGTCATGGCTGGGATGGTAGCCTGCCAGCCACCCACACTTGCTCCTGGGCTCTGTCCTGTTTCTTTTCTTTTCTCTCTCTTTTTTTAAAGGCACAGGCAGCAATGTGCGCCTACTAATACCCTGGACTTACTGCAAGGGAGAGCACCTTCAGGGATGCCATGTATATCACCTGTCAATTGGCTTTTTGCTGGTGACAAATTTGTTCCTTTTGCATCAGCTTCCTCTACCCCATATCCAATAAATCACTCTCCCAACTGTATCCTCACCAGCACTGTATTTTCTTCTCCTTTTAAGATGGGGAGGAATATATTTCAGAGCAACTGGGGGCAGGGATTCAGAGCCAGCTTCCTCAGCCCAAATTAACCCATCAATCTCCAGTTGTCAATTCTGCCAGTATTTCAATGACTTGATGCAGGTGCATTAAATATAGGTTGGAAACAATAATCTAGCAATGACATATCATATCAATTAATACCATTATAGTATATGTTTACATTTTTACAGATGTTCCACATCTGGGACAATAGGAAAAATGGGTTCAGGGTGATGGCAGCTGATCAGTTGGTTCGTTGGGTTCAAGGGTAGGACTGAGTGTATGATAACCAGTCTTCCGTACTTGATGACATCAACTGTGTGAGCTTTTATACCGATATGTGTGCCTTTGAGGAATTCTACAGACATCTGGGGAATTTAAACTAATAATTTACAATAAATTCCTTTGACTAGCAAGATAATGCCCTAATGGAAAGAGCAGCACTTTATCTCAGACTTAATGCAGCTGTGTAAAGCAATCAAGTTGCTAAAACTCTGAAATTCTTAAGTATCTAGGTACAAGTGTATTTTGCTATTTATTTGTTTGTTTCTAGCAAATAAGGCAATTTAAAATTTCTGAAAATATTAATTTGCTAATTTTTATTTTTATATGATTTCAAACTAATAGAAAAGTTGCTAAGCCCAAATGCCCTCTTCACTATATTCAGCCATTGTTAATGGTGTGCCAGGTGCACTTTCTCTTCACATACACACACACACACAGTTTTGAACCACTTAGAAATAAGCAGCAGACATAATGTCCCTTTACCCTGAATTAGTTCAGTATTTCCTAAGATAAAGATACTTTTCCCCCCTTTCTTTGTTTTTCATTTTTTTCTTTTGCAGTTCCGAGATCAACCCAAATGGCAATTTACCACCCAGCAACATCCCCAGCTCTTTTTATTTTTTATTTTGAGACAGGGTCTAAGTTGCCAAGGCTGGCCTCTAACTGAACGGCCATACTACCATAAGCATTACTCCTGCTCAGCCTACAGAGTCACTGAGATTAAAGGCAAGTGCCACCACACCCAACATAAAGACACTTCCTTAGCTATAGCAGGTCCATGCCTCTAGGATCCTGTACAGATTCAAATCCAGGATTAGATACTATAGGGAGTTGTCATATATCTTTGATATCCTTAATCTAGAACAATTCCTCAGGCTTTTTGACTTTCATGATATAGTTTTGAAGATAAAGAAACACAATAGCAATGGCTTATAGGTTATGCAAAGATTTAGATACAATATGTAATATATACATGAATGTGTAAGCTATATCTATACATTGTTATCTATGGTAAGATCCACACCTGAATAGACTTGTGAATTTTGGATTCATAGATTATGGAAAAATCCATGAGCCTATAATAATAAGCACAGCCATAAATAAGCAGAAGAATAGGGAGCCCTCCTCTTTCATTAAAATGCCAACTAATAAAAATGTAGGAAAGAATGACAGAATTAGAAAAATTACTGTTTTGCAGCTATTATAATAATAATTGACTCAGGCAAGAATTATCAATGGATACTAAAACTAGTAGATGAAAGCTTGATAAGGAAAATATATATATATATAATCTCAACATATTGCCCCACAAATCCTGTATCAATTAGCAATGGAACAACAGGCCAGGCATGGTGGTGTATGCGTGTAATCCCAGTGGCTTGGGAGGCTGAGGCAGAAGGATCTTGAGTTCAAAGCCAGCCTCAGCAATTTAGCAAGCTCCTGTCTCTAAACAAAATATAAAAAAGGTCTGGGGATATTGCTCAGTGGTTAAGCACCCCAGGTTCAATCCCTGGTACCGCACCCCCTGCTAAAAAAGGGAACAACAGTAACAAGGGATAAACCTGGTGGGTACCCTGGTAACCACGTAATTGAAGTTAACGTCACCAATGACGTGACAAATCATCATGTGCCTCTGGATAGGAAGCACTAAGGACATTGCTTCCCTTACATGCTATTCCTATTAAAACTATATCTAATCATCAGGAAGCAGACAAACCCAAACTGAGGATAGTCTACAAAATAATGTTCCATTTTCATCCCAGGTCTAATTAAATCAAGGGTTGCATAAGGAGTTGCATTCTCAAGTAAGACCACTAGATGTCACTGTGGTCCTGCAAATTGCCAAATTTTACAAATTCTTTTGTGGCCTATTTCCTCATTTTGACTGGTAGAATGGGCAGGTTGAGTCAATTCCAACAGTTAGAGCGTCCGAGAAGCCTAAAAACCAAGTCATGGCAAAAGAAATGAAGGAGAGGGCAGAAGATTTCGTTTTAACCTGTCTCTGCCATTCCAAACCGTGAAACTAGATGATCCCTGCCCTGTCTCTGGGTTTCCTTTCCCCCTATATAAAATGAGGGGGGTTGGATTATCTGCTCCCGTGTCTTCTTGTCCAGACCATCTGTGACTTTAAGCTGATGTTTTCTTAACTAAAATTACTTCTGTGCCCCTTAAAACAAGATTCTTTCCCAATCTCTACTGTTTTTCGTGGTTTTTTTTTTTTTTTAAATCTAGTACTCTTTGTCTGATATTTGTCTTTAAGCTGACTCAGTTTTCAAAAATGTAAATAAAGAAAAAATGCTGTAGGCTGATCACAAATGGAAACCACTTCACTTGCCATAAATAGAAGGTAACCACAAAAATAAACACAATAAAAACAGTAGAGTATAATTAAATTTGAGCTAGATAGTAGTATCTGCCAAAGGCCCGGGCCTGTGACCTGCTCTTTTTCTTCATTTTTTAAAGGAGGCTTGGAAATGTTAAAGAGAAGTTGAAGGCAGGCCAGCTTTGAGACTTTCTTTTTGAAATAAGCAAAAGAATGGAGACTGAGAATTTTCTGTCAGGGCTGTTCAGTATTATTGAATTCTGTGTCCATGAAACCAATCGCGATGCTTCATAGACCACCTAAAACCAGATCCACGTTTCCAAAAGCTGTTCCAAGTTCCATGATCCCCTCTCTCCCACTCTCCTCCTTTCTGCCTTCTTCCTTCCTTCTTTCTTTCTGTCCTTTCATTCTGCAGTATTTCTAAAAGATCAGAAATGGTGTGATTAGAAATCATGCATTATTAATCATGTTCTCCAATCAATATTTAAGCTGAACTTTTATTTTGGCATCTATTTCAGGTTTTTTTTTTAATTTTTTAGTTGTTGATGGATCTTTATTTTATTCATTTATTATTTGTATGTGGTGCTGAGGATCGAACTCAGTGCCTCATGCATGCTAGGCAAGCGCTCTACCACTGAGCCCCAACCCCAGCCCTCTATGTCAGTTTTGTGTTGGTTTAACTTTCCTTTACTGTTTATTTAAATTTGCTTTTATATTTAGTCTTCCTCGCTTTAAAAATGCTCATTCTCCCTTGAATGGGGAAGATGATGCATACCTCCATGCTGTCAATGTTGAAGCAATTATATGCCGCCAAATAGCTTGTGATTTGGCATCTCTTCCTGATAAAGGCTTATGATTGATAGAATGTGGCAGAGGTCAGGAATTCTACTGAGTACAACCTGAAGGTATTCTTCAAATTGCTTGTGCTTTATCCAAATCCCCTAGGACACAATCAGAAAGCTGGTCCCCTTCAATTTTGGTGCAAAGCTTTCTTCTTCATTCTTCACAGAGATTCCGAAGTCTGAGCCACCTAATTGCACTCTTTACGCTCTAATATTAGCTTAGCCCTTTCTTGCTTTGTATAATCGGATATAATTACTAATTTTCTGGCCACAATTAGCATAGGGGATTTTATCAGAGCACAGACAATTTCTTAGCTGTGCAAGGTTGCTAAATAATTTGAAAAGGGGAAGACAATGAATTTCCATCAAATATGCCTTGTTTTCTTAATGCTCGTGTTGCCATTAAGGAAAAATGATTGCAAAATAAAGAAACCAGGAAATTCATAAAGATCGATACACCAGTGCTTTCCCATATTATAAAATTATTTTTTTATAATTTCTCTTTCTTGGCAAGGTGGATCTAATTTGCCATTAGAAGTTCAAGAACTGAGAAGATCTTTTCACTGTTCAACAAAACAGAATGCATTTTTTCTAGCTGGAAACGCTATTAACTCCGCAAAAACTGTCTAGAGATACTTGTTTTCAGAAGAAATTTTCATTAAAAAGTTTGATGATGAATCCATAGGCACATTTTCTGTAGCAAATGCTATAGAACAATTCCAACCTGCTTTTCTCCATGCTCCAAATTGGAATAAAAATTTCTATTTTTTCTAGTTTTCATCATAATTATGCTGAGACTCAAACCAGAGTGAGCAGATATAAAATTTCATGAGATTTACTACATATACCAGTGGAAATAAGATATGAAGCATGATTATTTTCTGGTGAGAGGCTTACTTGAAATTTTTTTTTGAAAAGTCTTCAGGTTTGGGCTGGGGCTGTAGCTCAGGGGTAGAGTGCTTGTCTAGCATGCGTGAGGCCCTGGGTACTAGTAACATAAAAAAAAAAAAAAGCAAATTTCAGATTTCTTTGAGCCCCATTTGCTCCTGGTGCTGATCAGTGTTTATGATTCTATCACCCTCTTGTTACAGATCCCTGCTCCCCATATTTCCTCTATTGCTTTACTATGTGTTGACATCAGCCTTAACAGATGATGGCATCATTGGCAGAGGCCCCTTCCAAGGTCTTCTGAATATCATGAGAAGACTTTAAACACATTTCTGCAACCATATCTCTAGGGTTGCACATTATATATCATTTCGTTATTTGCCAGCGTCCAGAGCCAACGTGTCTGCTGAAGATATTGAGCCAAGTATTGTCTGTCCAGCACATGTACATCTGTGGATTCCTTGTGGGAGAGACCTAATTGTATTTGTGCTTATCTTAGAACTACAGCATTGATAGAGGCTTTAAAGACCCCATCATGTCAGTAGTGCCTGGTTGCGAGTAATATTGGGCTCTCCAAGGAAAACACACCTGCTCCCGGCAAGGCAAGGCCAGTTGTTGGAAGAGGCTCCTGGTGTAAACCTGGAAGGACCAGGAAAGCCAAGGAATTGCATAGCATCTGGAAATCTCACTGACAGGTGCCCACTGGTAATGTCACCCACTGGTGACTCCAAGGGAATATTTAGGGAGCTTTAAATTCCCCCATCCCTCCCAAATTCTTTGTGCAGAAAGTTGAGGGTTTTGTTTTTTTTTACACTTATGCAAAATTCAGATGGTTTAAAGTGGTTCCCCAAATCCGGCCGTCAACCAGATTACACTTCCATCCCCTTCTAGGCAGAAATTAGAAGGCTGACATGGACCCAGGCTGTGTGGGAACAGCTTTACATTGTGTCCCCAGCTACTCCTACTTTCTGTGTCAGGGTTCTGGGCGGGGGATTCTTGGCCAGCCTTAGGTCATGATATCAGCACCTTCAGCCAGAGAGCGGCTATAGTGTGGATCTGAAATGTCCCCAAAGGTCCCCGTGTTTAAGGCTTGGTCCCCAGCTTGACACTATTGGAAGGTGGTTGGAACTTCAAGAGGTAGGGCCTAGCGGGAGATCTTCAGTCACTGGGGACATGCCTTCAAAGGGGATTTGCAGGACCTTGGTCTCTTCCTCTTTCTCTGGTTTGCTCTCCCCACCCCACCCTCCACCGTCCTCCCTGCCTGCCATGACATGGTGTCTCACCACAGACCCAAAAGCAACGAGGCCAACCAACCATGCACTGAAACTTCCAAAACGTGAGCCAAAATAAACCTTCTCTCCTTCTAGGTGATTATCTCAGGTATTTGTATAGTAATGGCAAGATGACTAACACAACAGGTGATTCCCCACAAAGAACTGGGGGAATGTCCCCAGAACTGTGTTCACCAGCCTTACCAAGCGAGCGATAACCACTTCCAGAAGCATGACTTGTGCTGACTCCTGTGCTGTGGCCTCATGTCAAGTGAGGGGCTGCACTTCCTGGAGGGGAATTCAGCTTCCCCTGGCTTGGGTCTGCTGATCCCAGCTCCACATTCTCCAGTTCATCCAAAGCAAATTTTGCAGGTGTTTGAGGTCAGCTTGCAATCTCTAGCAAGTCATTCTCTCCTTCAGGCTTTTGTGGGCTCTGAACTTGCTATTTTCTCTCCCTGGGATACACTTGCCCCAATCTTCACAAGCCTAACTCCTCATATGTCACTTCTCAGCCAGATCTCCTCAGAGACACTGACTCTGCAAATCTTGTACAGCACCCTGACCCTCAATGCCGCCCACTACCCACCAAACTGTTTTTCATACTCTTTAATACAACCTAAAATTACTTTCCCCTGCCTTTTTGGAGGGAGTGTACTTTTATCTCTGTCTCCACTAAACTCTAAGTTCCAAGAGAGTAGGGACCTTCTCTGTCTTTTTATTACTTTATGTAATGATTGTCTAGAATTGTGCATTATATACTAGAGATGCTCAATAAATATTTATTGAAAATAAACAGTGTGCTTTATAGAACTTTTTATTGTAATATATGATATGTGTATAGAAACATGCATAAATCTATATGCACTGTTTAAAAATGGTTCTCAAGTGAACACTTGTTAACTACCTCCCAAGGCATGATATAGTGCTGGTGCCCAGGAGCTGCCCTTGCACTGCATGTATTCATTTCCAATCACAACTTCTCCTCCTCCTAGAGGTAGCAACTATCTTCATTTATGTGATCATCATTGATTTGCTTTTCTTCATAGTATTACCATCTATGCACTCATTCCCAAATCACACAGTTTAGTTTTCCCTGTACTTACAACTAGATAAAAATGGAATTATACTTTTCCACACCTTAACTATTTCACTCAGGATTACGATTTTAGACTTTGGACTTTAAGCATCATGGAGTAAAAAGACTGATATAGTCTATCCTCAAAAAGCAACTTTTAAGCTGGTCAGAACTTCAAAAATAACTATTTTTGGACTCTGGAATTTGACCCAAAGCATGCTACAACTTGATGCAATCTCCTAAACTCTGGGTAGAACAGCATGAATCTGTGACATTGTTGCCTGGATTGTTTCCATCCCTCCCTGACTTCCAGTTCTGTGGAGTTCGACTAAGTGGGCAAGATCACAAAAACTAGCACTTGCTGTTGCCTCCAGAATGGGCTCCTTGATTTGGAGCATTGTTGGTCAAAGTAGGAATCTTGGTGACATGTGGACCAAGAGCCAACAGCTCCCCAAGCTGCAATGCTGGTCCTGTTTGGTACAAGGAATGGACCAGCTGGATGCCAGGGAAGTCCAGAGGTGAGAGCCATGGGGTTTGATTACTTCTCCACATAGCTTGGGTTGACTGGAAACTGTGTTCCAGTACAACAGAGACCAGATGGATCCCAGGCCCCTCACACAGCCCTACCTCATAGATCTTGTACATGTGCACAGTAGAAACATAAGAGCCCAGCAGAAAATAAAATCTGTGGCCAATTTAGAAATATCTTGTACTTTAGAGCTGGGCACAGTGGCACATGCCTGTAATCCCAGCACTTTGGGAGGCTGAGATAGGAGGATCCCTAGTTCAAAGCCAGCCTCAGCAACAGTGAGGTGCTAAGCAACTCAGTGAGACCTTGTCTCTACATAAAACACAAAATAAGGCTGGGGATGTGGCTCAGTGGTCGAGTGCCCCTGACTTCAATGCCTGATACCAAAAATAAATAAATAAATAATAAAAAATTAAAAATAAATAAAAATATCTTGTACTTCGAATGTGCTCCATAATCCGCACATAGATTTATCAACAGAGAATAGAAGGCTCACTGGCTTGAGGTGTTTGGAAAATTATGTCTGACCAGTCTATTTACATTCTAAGCTATGCAAACAGAGGGGAAATCTCTAAAAAGCCAGACTTAAACATAAAAGCAATGGCTGGGCACAATGGCACAAACCTCTAATTCCAGAGGCTTGGGAGGCTGAGGCAGGAGGATCACAAGTTCAAGACCAGCCTTAGCAATTTAACATGACCCTGTCTCAAAATAAAAAATGAAAAGGGCTGGGGATGTGGCTCAGTATTAAAGTGCCTCTTTAATAATGGTACTTTAATCCACAGTACCGACCAATAAATAAACAACTAATAAAAACAGTGAAAAAAAAAAACAGAAAAATCAGCCGTAGCCACAAACTGAGAAAGATAGATTTTATTGATTTAGTCCAGGAAAAATACTAAATAAAACAAATAAAAGATCACCCTCATGGGAAAAAAAATCACAAAGCAGAATGGCCATCATTTTATTCAGTTGTTCAGTATTTAATATAGTTTCAAGACTTGTAAATAACCAAATACATAACCATAATCAGGGAAATAAAGCAGTCGATAGACTCTCTCATAGTATGCCCAGTTGGATTTAGGAGGCAAAACTTTCAAAGCAGGTCTTATTAAATATGTTTAAAGGATTAAAGAAAGAAATTTAAAATAATTAAAGGAAAGTGTGATTACAAAGGCAGTATACAGAATCTCAATAAAGAGATAACAATTATTAAAACAATTAGAAACTCTAAAGTTCAAAGGTACGATCATTGAAATGAAAAGTTCACTAGAAGGGCTCAGCTGTTTTAAAATGGCAGAAAAAAAACCCCAGTAAACTAGAAAATAAGCCAGTAAAAATTACTCAATCTGAAAATGGGAAGAAAAATATTAAATAGAAATGTACAGTCCTCAGAGACCTGTGGGATCACATCAAATGTACCCACATATGTATAATGCCAGTGTCTTTAGATATAATAGAATCAGCATATTGAAAACTAAACACAGACAGAAAAATCTCAAAAACATCAAGAAAAACAACAGAGAAAAACAAAAATACTATTCATACCTGATTTCCCATTTCAAAGCCTGGAGGCCACATTCAAAATGCTGAAACTTATAATTCTATATCAAACAAGAATAGTCTTTGAAAGTGAACACAAAATAAAAATGTTCCACAAGTAACCAAAGTTGGAAAGTATTCATTGGTAGCAAACCTGCCTTACAAGAATACAAAGGAAGTTGTCAGACTGAAAGAAAGTGGCACCAGTCAGTAAATCCAATCCAAAACAATAAATGAAGTGTGCCAGAAATGGTCAAGATATGAGAAAATACAAAAGTATTCTGAAATACATTTTTTAATTTTCCTCTTAATTTCTTTAAAAGGTATATGTTCTTATAAAGCTACAAAATACAACACTATTTTATAGAACTTCAAATATATAGAGACATAAAATATATGACAGTAAAAACACTACAGAAGCAAGATAAAGGAGATATATTAGGGCAATATTTCCCTATTTCATCAGAATTAAGTTAGTTAGTACATTGTAATAGACTGAAATACATATTGTAATTCCTAAGACAATCATTAAGAAAACACCTTATTACAAAATGTAATGAAAGAGAAACAGCAATTAAAATGACACACTAAAGGAATTTATTTAACACAAAAGGAGGCCATAAAGAAGGAACAGAGAAAATACATGGGATGAGTAGCAAGCACAGGACAAAGTAGCAGGCATAAATTCAACAGTATCAATTGTTACACTAAACATGATTGGGCTAAACACCTCTCCTGAAAAGCAGAGATTGTCAGAATGGATGAAAAAGCAAAAGCCAATGACATACCATCTATAGGAGATCTATGTTGTAGTCAACGCTACAAATGGGTTAGAATAAATTGATGGAAAAAGGCACACCCTGCAAAAAGTAACTGTAAGAGGGTTGAAATGCTCATTTAATATCAGACAAAATAATCTTTGAAATAAAAAAATATTAGCAGAAGCAAAAGGGACATATCATAGTGATAAGGTCAATATATCAGGGAAATATAACAATTATACATCTATATATGTGCCAATTAATACAGCCTTAAAACATATAAAGCAAATTCTGATAACATTAAAGGAAAAATAGACAATCAACAACAATATTTGGAAATTTCAATATCCTAAACTCAATAATTGATACAACTAGACAGAAAATCAAGAATATAGAAGAGCTAAACCATACTATCAACTTGATTTAAATAACATTTATAGGACCAGAAAAAAATCAACACATTCAGAATACAAATTTTTTTCCCACATTTTTTATTGGTGCATTATAGTTGCACATAATGTGGGATTTGTTGTTTTGTATTTGTACATGCACACAATAAGAATACATATTCTTTTCAGGTTCACATGGGACATTCTCCAAGAGAGGTAGCACAGTGAATTAAAAAAAAAAAAACCCAATACATTTTAAAAGACTGAAGTCAGATAAAGTTTGTTTTCTTACCACAACAAAATTAAGGATCCACAAAGAAATGTACACAAACCTCAAATACTTGGAAATGATACAACATACTTTTAAACAACCCATGAGTCAAAAAAAAATCACAAGGGAAATTAAAATACATTTTGAACGAAAAGGGAATGAAAACACAGCATATCAAAATTCATAGGTTGTATTGAATAGGCACAGAAGTATATATTTTTTGCTTTAAAAAACTATACCAGAAAGAAGAAAGGTCTGCAATCAATAAGCTTTTCCTTAAGAAACTATAAACAAGCTGGACATGGTTGCATATGCCTGTAATCTCAACTACTTGGGAGGCTGAGGCAGGGTTTTGAGTTTGAAGCCAGCCTGAGAAATGAAGTGAGACTGTCTCAAACCAACAAGCGAAAGCAAAGCACCAGAAGTATAACTCAGTGGTACAGTGCCCTGGGCTTAATCCCTAGTCATGGAGGATGAGGGGAAACCGTAATGAGAAGGAGGAGGGAAATAATCAATATTAGAGAAGAAATTAATGGAATAGATCTTCCTTATCCCATAGAGAAAAATCAATGAAACCAAAAGTTGTTTCTTTGAAAATATCAACAAAACTGACAGGTAGTTGGCAAATCAGCCAAGTAAGAGGAGACACCAACTATCAAAATCCAGGAATGAAAGAATGGGCATCATTACCAACCCTAAAGAAACAAAAAAGATTTATAAGATGGTTATGAACAACTAAACCCACAAATTAGACAACCACTGATGAAATGTGCACATTCCTAGAAAGACACAAATCTCCAAATTGACTGCAGAAGAAATAGGAAAAATAGATCTATGAAAAGTAAGGAAATTGGATACTGTTCATGGCAGCATTATTAACAAGAGTTGCAGGTGGAAGCCACCACTCTGAACTTGTTCTGTGAAGCCTCCTTTACCCTGCTTCAAAGCCAAACAAAGACCTCCCTGGACAAGAAAACTACAGACCAGTTTTCTTCATGAACATAGATTTAAGAATTCTTAATGGAATATTACAAAGTCAAATTCAACAATATAGTAATGGGATCGTTCCTTATGACCAAGTGAGATTTATCTACGTATTATTAGGTGGCTAAATGTGAATTTCTATAGAGTACATACCTAGGAGTGGAATTTCTGGATTAAAGGGTAAAATATTTTGTACATAATGTCAGAGTGCTTTCCAAAGTGGCTGTACCTTTTAACAGTGTATGATAGCTCCTATTTGTATTAGGCAATACTTGGTCTTAACCGGTCCTTTAAGCTTTTGCCTGTTGAGTGAGTACAGTAGTATCTTATTTTGGTCTCTTGTCTTTGCCCAAATCCTAGGGAGACCGAGCACCTTCTTATGCATGTTTGGCTATTCAGAGAGATTCTATATGTGTGTATGAAAAGCCTGTTAGAGTTTATAAATAGTGATAATTGATAGCATTTGTAATGTGATTATCATGTTCCAGGCACTGTTCCAAGTGCTTGATATATGCTCATTTTATTGTTACAATAATTCTTCAAGGTAGATACTATTATTATCTACATCAATTTCTTTTTCTTCCTGCATGTGTCATCATGATAGTATCATTCTTCTCTTTTAATCTATTACTTAAGTAAATTACATTGCTTGATTTTCATTATGTTACTTCAACCTTAAAATCACAGGATAATCTCAACTTGTTCATAACACATTGTCTTTTGTATATTGTAAATTCAATTTGTTCGTATGTTGTTTAGAATTATTAAAATCTGTGTTTGTGAATGAGACTAATTTGTAATATTTCTTCCTTATCCTGTTTTGCTAGATTTTGGTGTCAGTATTATTTTTAATCTTTAACATTTATAATTATTCAATTAATTTCCTTTACTGGTTTGGAAATAAAACACTCCAGTTCTATGATTTTAGTTGTTAGCTTATAAGTTGATCTGTGTCTTCCCAAAAGGTGTACAGAAGCCCTAACCTGTGAATGTAACTGGATTTAGAAATAGGATCTTGCAGATGCATTAAATCAAGATGAGGGGCTGGGATTGTGGCTCAGTGGTACAGCACTAGCCTCGCATGCGTGAGGCACTGGGTTCGATCCTCAGCACCACATAAAAATAAATAAATAAAACAAAGAAAAGAAAAATAAATCAAGAGGAGGTCATTAGGGTGGGACTGAATCCAATGTGGCAGGGATCCTTATAAGAGGAGAGACAGAGATGTACAGGGGGACAATGGCCCTTTGGAGACAGAGGCAGAGAGTGGAGTGAATCGAAGGAATGCCTAGGGCTGCCAGAGGCTAGAAAGAGCTGGAAGGTTTCTTCCCCAGAACCTGCAGAGAGAATGGGTTGCTACCTTGACTTTGGACTCCTCGCCTCCAGGACTGTGAGAGAAGGCACTTCTGGCGTGTAAACTCCCCAGTTTGTGGCACACTGTTATGGCAGCCCCAGGAAACTAACACACCTTAGAAATTCCCAACTCCATGAACTAATTTGCCTGGGGCCACACGTAATCAGAATGTTTACCCTCTTGTGAAAACACAAAAAACCCAAGGCAACCACAAACAAGAATTTTGAATCTTCTCCACTTCCCCACTTTGAACCCACATGCTTCCCTTGTCTGGTACTTTAATCAATCCTCTTCTTCCCCTCTAGAAATTCTCGTTACCATTTTGTATGTTGATGCTTATTTTATTCACCTCCATTCCCCATTTCCTTCCTTCCATGAATTTCCTACATCTCAGGTCTGTTACCGTTGTCTTCCTACTTGAAGCATAGCAACAGATTCCTGCAGTGAGAATCTGCTAGTGACGTATTCTCTTAGGTTTAGCTTGTCTTTCCCTAGGTACAGGAATCTGAGGTGGTAATTATTTTCTTTTGGTGCATCAAATATACCCTTCCACTGTCTTCTGTGTTTCATTATTGCTGTTGGGAAAACAGGTAGCTGTTTGGTAGAAGTCAGTCTAACTTCCACACTTTAATGGGTACCTTGTCTCCCCACACCCCTTTGGCTGCTTAAATTTTATTCTCTTTACCTTTGGTTTTCTGCAATTTTATTGTCATGCATCCACTTGCAGATTTATATTTGTTTATTTGTGATGCTAGGGATCAAATTCAGAAACTTATGTGTGCTAAGCAAGTGCTCTACCACCGAGCTATACCCCAGCCTGAGGTTTTTTTGTTTGTTTGTTTTCTTGCTTAGGGTCCCTGGATTGCTTTGACCTATAGATTAATGTGTTTCTACAATTCGGAAAAATTCTCAGCTATATTTTCTTCAAACGTTCCCTCCACCTCATCTTTTTTTCCCTCTCCTCCTAAAGAATCGATTAAATGTACGTAAGGTTTCTCATTGTAAACTCCTTGTGTCTTGCTCTCGTTTTTTTTCTTTCTCCATATTCATCCTGGATAGCTTCTTCTAATTTACATTTCTGTTCATTAATTCTCCCTTATGTTTTTTTTTCAATCTGATGTTGAACCTATTTGCTGAGTTTTTAGCATTATATTAGTCTTTATTTATAAAAGTTCTATTTGTTTCTTTTTCAAATGTATTTTCTTTTTTTGGTGTAATAAGTTCTATAGATTTTCTTTTTCCTGCAGATATTACAAAGTTTGTCATTTATTTCTTTACATATGATGACTGCTGGTATTTTGGTCTGTAAGATACTTTTGCTGTCTGAGAGGGTTCTATGTTCTGCTGATTCTGCTGATTCTCTTTATGTCACGTTCTCTTGTGTTGCTGCTAATCTTGGACTGCTTGCTTTCTTTTCCCTGGCAAAACAATTTATAGGGATTACTGTGGTCTGATGTAGATATGCCTTCCCTCTGGAAAGCTTTGGGTTTGTTTCTGTCAGGTACCTGGGGGCACTACCAGTGAGTACTACCTTCAACTATTTTCGCAAGCTGAGATTCCTGGTCAACTCACTCTCCTCAGGGTCAGACTGTGAAGGGGGATGTTTTAGACCTATTTTGTCCTGATGTTGAAAATGTAGCTCTTTGAAATCCCAGCTTATATGAGAAAGTCTTTTAAAAATTTTCTACCTTGGACAGTTTAGAACCCTGACCTTGGCTATTTCCTGGTAGGTAACCTCAGAGCAGAAGCCCAAGTGAACTATGGAACAGAGATGCTTTCTGACCTAAGTACGCAAGTGTCAATCAAATATTATAGCCATGTCTCTCATTACAGGTCTTTTCCCCAAAATTGGCTTGGGAATTTCTCACTGCTGTTTTAGCTGTTCAGTACTTTTAGGAGTGTTGGAAATTATTTCAGCCTCTGTGTGTGTGTGTGTGTGTATGTGTGAGAGTGTGTGTGTGTGTGTGAGTGTGTGTGTGTGAGTGTGAGTGTGTGTGTGAGTGTGTGTGTGTGTGTGTGTTGGGAGGTGAAACAGAGGTTAAGAGGTTAAACTGAATGCTGTAGGTGCCAGGACTGGAACTCTGGAACTCAGTGGTTGGTTTCAGTCTCCCGTATCCTTGAATGCATCCAAGTTGGCATGGTACCCCCAGAAGGCAGTGGGATTTGGGTGCTTGTGAAGTACTGTGCATGTGGCTTTGAACTAGCACAAAGGAAAATGAAGAGAAAAATTAATTTTGCTTAAATTTCTTCCCTAATTTTGGTTAAGAATACGGTTCACATCTTTATTAAACAACAAGTACCTATATATCTCAAAACTGGATGACTTCCACAAATCTTTATATAGGAAGCTGAGCCTGGGGCTGGGGGTATGGTTCAGGAGTAGAGCCCATGATTAACCATAAAGTGGCTTCTAGCACCCAGCACCAAAAAAGAATGTTTCATGAATGAAAGTTGCATGCAGTTTCTCAAACATTAACATGTTTATTCACAATAAATTAAACAAAGGATCAGTCTTGTGGCTGATCTTGATTCTTCAAAAAGAAACAACAGTTACTCAGGCTTATTAGGAATGGAGGCTATACATATTTTTAAATTTTATTTTTTATTTAAAAACTATCAGTGTTTCTCATACATGTCCTTTTGCAAAGTTTAGGAAGTAGAATATTTCCATTAAAATATTTGGGAATAATTATGCTGTTAAAACTAAGAGTACCATGAAGACCAAATTTTTTTAAACCCAAATTACAAGAGCTTTCTATCTGAATATATAAGATACTCTATAATTAACCTATTATAAAGTTTAATGTCCTTGGGAATGACTTGAAGCATCAACTCTCTACTGATGTGGCCTTCACATTTCAAAATCTAGCCTTTATTCTGTATGACAGATAATAGGTGCTTTTTGAATGCTCTGCTCCATCTTAAAAGAAAACATTTTTTACTACTTACACAGCATGTGTGTTCATGTCATTCAATTTTACCTTATTAACTTCTTATCTGCGTTTTGACTTTCCATGGTTTCAGTTACCTGTGGTCAATCATTCTGAAAATGTTATATGGAAAATTTCAGAAATAAGCAATTCATAAGCATTAAATCATATACTTCTGTGTAGCATGATGAACTATCACACCATCCTGTCCCTTCCTGCCCTGGACATGAATCATCCCTTTGTCCAGGATATCCATTTTATATATGCTATCCAACCATTAGTCACTCAGCAGCCACCTTGGTTATCCAATTGACGATTGTGATATCACAGTGCCTGTGTTCAAGTAACCTTCATTTTACTTAATAGTGACCCCCAAGTGCAAGAGTAGTGATGCTGGTAATTTCATTACTGTATAATGCTATAATTGTTCTAATTTAATATTAATTACTGTGGTTAATCTCTATTGTGCCCAATTAATAAATTTGATTTTAACATAACGTAGTAAATATGGGGTTCAGTACTATCTGTGGTTTCAGGCATCCAGGAGGCACCTTGGTACATACCTTCCACAGATACTGAGCTGACTGTATCTGAGTTGACTGTCCCTCATTCTCTAGATAGATCAAGTAAGGCAATAATAATGGCTGTAAACTATAGATCATGAGGATGTTATTTCCTCTTTGGGTGGTTTCACAGCCATGATTAAGTCAGAGCAGAATATAGTGAGTGTCATGTGGACCTTTCTAGGGCCAGGGCAGTGATGCTCAGCAGCAAGGACTTCTTTCCTGAAGTTGTTTAAGAAGACAGACAAATTGCCCCTGCTGACCTGCAGCCTTGAGATGACCCACTCCTATATCCAGAGGCTGGCGATCCTGGGTGACCCTTCAGCAGCTGCATCTGGTCCTCTTGGATGGTTCCTACAAATGGCTTTTGCACACATATTCAGAAATGGGTATCTCAAAGGGGACACCAGGTCTCTGTCCAGAGGCTGCATGGTGAGTGAAGACAACAGTGTGACCCCAAAGGTGGTCCTGGGATCGAATGCTGACTTCACCACCTCCTGCCTGTGATCTCAGACAAAGACGTCGCCTCTGTGCCTCGCTCTCCTCATCTGTAAAGGGGAATAATGATTTCATCTTCTTTACAGACTTGCTGAGAGGAGGAAATGAAGTCATCAATGGAAAGGATTTAGAGTAGTTGCTGGTGTGTAAGAAGTGCTCAGCAAATGTTGAGGATTATTATTCAGATTTGAGAAAATGTTTTGCACAGTCTTGGTTAACTCACCTGGGGAGAGAGCTATTCTTGAGAGAGAGTTTAGAATGTAGTTCAGAAATAATTAAATGCCTTCCTTGATTGAAATAGAAAGGCAATTAAGACAATGAAGCGTTTTTTCTCTGTGGTATCTAGGACATATTTTTCTCATTTTCCTTTTGTAATGGGAAAATGTGAAACTCAGTGAAACTTACTCAGAGTGGTGGCAAATTACTCATTCTGAGGTCAATTGTTCCCCCAACAAATACATTTCAAATAGGGAAGGTGAATAAGATCTTGGAGGCCTCAGAATCCAATGCTACGTAGCATGATATTAGGACTCAGGAAACCTGGATTCGAGTAGATGATTTTAGAAACCTCTCTAAATCCTCTGGGTCTCAGGCTCCTGAACTGTAAATTAGGAATGAAAATACCAACCCACAATAAGAGTTAGTGTGTGTTACCATGGCACAGTCAGAGAAAAGACCCCAGAGCTGGCTTTACAGTGAGCTCCAGGTATTGCTGTCACAGGGGTAACCTGTCACAGCACCTGGACCAGCTAGCCCAGCTCTGCTCACTTTGTTCAAGTAAACAGTCTCACAAATGTGTGTCTAGGCATGAGTAGTGAGTGGCATGAAGGTTGGGGGAGAGTGACAATCTAAACTGCTGTACATGTTGCATATATTAATTTCCCCCACATAGGATTATTCATCTGATGATGTTTTTATTCATTTCACCAACATGAATTGGAAAGGCTCAATAAACAAATTATCCACAATCCCTGTCTTTAAAGGTAGGGGAGAAGGGAAAGCCTCATATTTGCAGAAAGTCATATAGGTGCTTGTGTGCTATATCAGAAACATGCTATATATAGCTCAAGAAACCTGAAATATTTACTATCTGGACCTTTACAAAGACAGTGTGTTAAGCTGTGCCCTGGAGCCCTGCAATCCTGTGCCAGATTCTCTGATTAAGTCCATAGAGTGGGAAGGAACAAATCGAAGGCCTTGTAGGAGGACATATGGACTACATCCGGAAATGTCTTTCATTAAGGGAAGCTGGGAAATTAGTTGGACTATGGCCAGGGAGGAAAATGCACAACAAAATGGTCCTGCACTAGACTCTTCATTTCACTCTATCTGCTTTAACATAAGAATGGTATGCTTTGCAGATGAATACCCTACCTGAGGTTCAGAGAGGTTAAGCAACTTGTTTCAAGGTCACCCAGCATCAAAGTAATAGGCAGATCAGTATACCTGTGCTATTCTTTCTGAAAAAAAATATTTTAATTATGGTGAAATATGCAAAACATCTGTCCTTTTAGCCAGTTTGCAGGTACACACTACATGGGCATCTGAAATGTGTTTTTGAGAGTGAAATATTCCTAGGATTTAATAAGAATTTCAAAGCTTAGAGTTTTTGTTTCAATGATAAACTTAAAAAGCTAAGCACAGGTAGCCTGAAATCTGAAAACTGATATGAAATTTCTGAGCTCAAGTTTTAGAATGTCTTTATTGGCATCAACAGTGAGAATGGACAGGCTGGTAAAAAAGGGACAGACGTAGCTTTGGTACTGAAATTTGATTCCTTTAAGCTTTTCTTACACAATATGAATTTTTTTATTTTTCTCAAAAGTTGCATTTTAATACATGTTATCAAACATAACAGAAAAAAACAAATTTTCAGAAGCTGTACACACTGTTCACTGAAAACATTTGTTGAGGCAAATAGAAAAAAAAAATTGTTACAATCATAATTTTTCTAACTTTGCACAAAATTATACGCAGATTACATTCTTCATATTAAACACCTTTATATGCACTTTCAATGAACAGTATATATATATACATATATTTATATATATTTTTTATCAACCATCTTTACTATACCCATTCCCCTTTCCTGCCCCCCGCCTCCCCCATGTCGCGTCCAGTGTTTCTCTATTTCTCTTATGTTCACACTATGAATTAAGGAATGTTTTATGGTAGTGGGAAAAAAATGTGGTAGAAAAACTGAGCTGTTACAGAGGGCAGA